>ONZH01018611.1:0-32500 GCA_900303285.1 Rhinella marina | reverse complement strand
AGGGGTTGCAGCCGCTAATGTAGGTGGTGGAGGAAATCCTGATGGAAGTAGGGCCCACAATCCTTTGTGTCGGTAGCACTTGTGCCATCCCAGGGTACAACTCGCTCCTAGCCTCCACAGCGTTTACCCAGTGTGCCATCAGGGAAATGTAGCATCCCTGGCCAGAAGCACTTGTCCATGTGTAAGTCTTTAGGTGGACCTTCCCAGTAACTGCATTGGTCAGGGCACGGGTTATGTTTCGGGACACATGTTGGTATAAGGCGGTGAGGGCACACTGGCAAAAATAGTGGCGGCTAGGTACTGAGACAGCCACCGCCATCAGACTGCGAAAAGCCTCAGTGTCCACAAGCAACATTTTCAGCGCCAGCAATTTGGAAAGGTGTGCATTTAGTGCTATGGCCTGTGGGTGGGTGGCTGGGTATTTGCGCTTTCATTCAAAGGCCTGGGGTATGGACATCTGTACGCTGCGCTGGGACACAGAAGTGGATGTGCTCGCTGATGGTGTTTGTGAGGGTCCAGGTGCAGGGTGGGAGGCATCTGGGCCTGCGTCTTGGCTAGCATGTAACACAGGGAAGAGGAGGCAGTGGTGTGACCCGCAGACACCGATTGTGGATCCAGGCGTTTGGCCCACCTATTAGGGTGCTTTGCTGCAATGAAGATCATGCTGGTGATGGTCAGGTTGGTAGTGTTCATGCCCCTGCTCATTTTGGTATGGCACAGGTTGCAAATGACAATTCTTTTATCGTCCACACTTGTTGGTGTGGCCTGCCTTCTCCCTTTTGCCACCCCACTGCCTCTTCCAGCCTGTTGCGGTGCTGCGGATCCCTCCCCCTCTGTACTGCTGTCCTCGCTCAGCTTGCCTCCTTCCCATGTTGGGCCAGTGATTTCATCGTCCACCACCTCCTCTTCCACTTCTTCACTCTGGTCCTCCTTCTGACAAGTTGACCTTCAGTGCTGCTGACACTCAAATTAGGGGCGAGTGCCTGCTGCTGAGCTGACCGTGTAAAACATTCTGGGCGAGTGACTGCTGCTGATCTGACTGTGTAAAACATTAGGGGTGAGGGTGTGCTGCTACTTGCGCTTTATATACAAGTAAATATATGTTTCCTAACAATATTTCCTCTAAAATAGATGATATCTTCGGTTTTGGGGGGTAATCTTGTCATTCCATAAAAGTGATGTAATAGTCGGATATCATCGTTAATAGCAGCGACTTCGGTGTCCAAGATGCATCCAGACATCCTCCCCATGCTGTTCCCTAACCATTTCTGTGGTGTTTCAACCATTTTCTCACGTTTCCCTATGAACCAGACACCCTCCCCTCTGCAGAGCAGGGGGTGCCTGGTCTTCTCCCATTGACTTCCATTATACTCGGGTGCTCGGCCGAGCACTCAAGCACCAACTAGTGTTCTGCCAAAGTACCCGAGCATCGCGGTGCTCGATCATCACTAATTATTACTACCAAGATGCATATCTTTACATTTATCCACATTGAACCTCATTTGCCAAGTTGATGCCCAATTACTTAGAGTGTGCAAGTCAGCTTGTATTTTGTGGACTTCTTACATAGACTGTACAGTACTACAAAGCTCAGTGTGATCTGCAAAAATAAGTGTTATTAATCCCGTCCTCGATATCATTAATAAATAAGTTAAATAATAGAGGACCCAGCACTGAACCTTGGGGTACAGCACTTATAACCCGGGACCATTCTGAATAGGAATCATTGACCACAACTCTCTGGACACGCTCCTTCAGCCAGTTTTCAATCCAATTACAAGCCTATAGACCTTGTAGGGACAGTATCAAAAACCTTTGCAAAATCTAGAAACACTAAATCCACAGCTGCCCCTCTGTCCAGGCTGCTACTCACCTCCTCATAAAAACAAATCAGGTTAGACGGTTAGTATTTTATTATTGGTGTCCCCGTTTTTGTAAAAAATTAACTTTTGTGATATGTAAATTAGCCTCCTAAGAGCATGGGGACAGTAACCCTGCTCCTAGTGGCACCGCTTCCCCACCTTCAGTAACGCCTCCTCGCTGTTGATTGACAGGGCCAGGCAGCTCACTCAATCTGCTGCCAGCCCTGTCCGTGCTGCAAATCCTGCGCCTGTGCCATGCGTCCTTCATTCGGTGCAGGCGCAGTGAGTGTAGCTGGCTGCCGGGCTACCGGCTTTCTCACTGCGCCTGTGCCGATGACGTCACAGTCCTCCCGGTGCAGGATCTGCAGCACGGACAGGGCCGGCAGCAGATAGAGCGAGCGGCCTGGCCCTGTCAATCAACAGCGAGGAGGCGTTACTGAAGGTGGAGAAACAGCGCCACTAGGAGCAGTGAGGAAGCTAATTTACATATCACAAAAGTTAATTTTTTACAAAAACAGGGAGGCCAATAAAAAATGATTAACATATTGGGCATCAGGGTACATTTGCACATTGCAAATGTCATCCTGTTTTATAGGGTCAAAACTGATGACAGAAACCCTTTAAGAGTCCTTCAAACATTGTTCCCACAAGAGAAGTTAAACTAACTGGTGTATAATTACATATAGAGGACCTAGATCCTTTTTTGAATATGGGCACCACATTTGCCTTGCGCCAATCACTTGGCACTGTACCAGTACCTAGAGAATCTTTAAAAATTATAAACAACGGCACAACAATGACTGAACTGAGCTCTTTAAGAACTCTTGGGTGTAATGCATTTGGACCCAGAGTTTTGTTCACATTTACCTTATTTAACTTAGCTTGGACCATATCTACAGTTAGCCAATTGAATATATTACTGGATCAGCCCCAGCACCACAGATTTCAGCTCTTTTCTCTTCTTTTGTATATACAGAGCTAAAAAAAAACATTTAGTAACTTTGCCTTCTCCTTACCTTCAGTGACTAACCCCCCTTTATCGTTATTTAGGGGACCTACATGCTCAGACCTTTTAGCATTTATATATTTACAGAGTTTTTGGGGATTTGTTTTGCTCTATTTTGCCACCTGCTGTTCGTTTTCTAATTTTGCAGATTTTATCTACTTTTTACAGATTTTATTTAGCCATTTATAAACTTCATAGCCCCTTTTGTCATTTATTGCCCTTTTTAAAATAGCTGTAAGCCATGGTGGGTTTCATTTTAGCCGTTTATACTTGTTTCCTAAAAGAATAAATTTTTTAGTACAATTACTCAATGTGGATTTAAAGCTCTCCCAATTATCTTCAGTAATATTATGTGACATTAGCTGCTCCCAGTCTATACCCTGAAATGCTGCCCTCAACCCAGGGTAATTGTCCTTCTTAAAATGTAGTGTTGTTACTCTACCAGACAGAGTTTGCTAGTGGTCACTTTTACCAAGTTTTTTTCAACCAGTAACATTTCTAATAAGCTCTGCATCATTAGAAATAACCAGATCCAACAGTGCATTGCCCCTAGTGGGAGCTTCTACAAACTGGTCCATAAAGTGGTATTGCAACAAGTTGAGGAATCTTCTCCCCTTTGCAGTTGAAGCAGCACCATGACCCCAGTCAATGTCTGGGAAGTTAAAATCTCCTGTTATGACCACTGTACCAGCCTTTGCAGCCCACTCTATTTGGTTATACAGTTGAACTTCTATCTCCTCTGTGATGTTAGGGGGTCTGTAGTTTACACCAAGTATTATTTTTTCATTGTTTATATCCCTTTGCAATTCCACCCTGTAAAGTGAATATCTGGGATTTTTGGGTACCTTGGTTAATGTCCAATGATGGTAGCAGAGGCCCATGTTACCAGCAGCTCTATTTTTCATTGGTGTACAGTTCTGCCCAGTTTTCTCCCTACTTTCCTCACTAACCCCGGCCCCCCAGTAACTCCCCACTGTCCCATACTATGTCCCACTCTATATGTACACTATCTACCCCCTTATTAGTATGACCCCCTCCCTCCCAGTTTAAAATCTCCTCCAGCCGTCTAACCATTCTTTCCTCCAGAGCAGCCGCTCCCTCCCCATTAAGGTGCAACCTGTCCCTACTGTAGAGCTTGTAGCTGACAGAGAAGTCAGCCCAGTTCTCCATGGACCCAAACCCTTCCTTCCTGCACCAGCTTCTGAGCCACTTATTTAACTTCCTAATCTCCCTTTGTCTTTATAGTAATGCTTGTGGCACTGGTAGTATTTCTGAAAACACTACCTTGGAGGTCTTGGGCTTGAGCTTCTCTCCTAGTTCCCTAAAATAATTTTTAAGGCCCTTCTATCTCCCCTTGACTTTGTCATTGGTGCCAATGTGTACCATAACCGCTGGGTCTTTCTCAGCCCCACCCAGAAATCTGCTAATCCGATCCACAATATGCTGAACCCGAGCACCTGGAAGACAACACACTGCCATTCACGGTCTTGGCAACAGATGACCCTGTCTATCCACCTAATAATAGAGTCCCCTACCACCTGCATCTGTCTGACCTTTGATACACTCCTTTTCCCGTCATTCCTACAGTAGTCATCCTCTTTGTTGCTAGGAAAAATGCCATGCTGCAGTGTTACTGGCCCTGGGCTTTCATCCCTAATATCAGCCAAACAGGTATATTTACTAGGGCGGTCCAGCTCAGGACTAGCTTCCCTGGCACTTTTCCCTCTATCCCTTCTTCCTACATTTTGCCCTCCTCCACCACCTCCATTTCACTGACTACAGAAAGTGCCTGCACAGTGAGGTCTATACCCCTCTCCAGGTCTGCAATGCCCCTAAGCATTGCAAGCTGCTAATTTAGATCTAAAATCTGGGCTTCCAAATATGCAACATTCTTGCATCTAGTGCAAATGTATTCACATAGAAATTCAAATGGCTCTTCAAGGCATGCATACATTTCACAAGACACACACTTAGTAGCATTGTCCATGGAGCACTTGTTTAAATGGAGATGAACAGTAAAGAAAGAAAACAGTAAACATGAGTGAGAATTAGACCCCTGTTTGCTGTAATTGGAGAACTTTCTAGAATCAAGCAAACAACACACAAGAAAAATCTATCAAACCTTAGTTTCTTGCTCCTTGTCTTAAACTCCGGTTCTTTAAACTCCACTCATTCAAAAGCCCACTTAGTACAGCTTTATGTCAGTGTTAGCCAACACATTCCAGAACTGTAAGGGTTACATAGCATCATAAATCAGTATAATGCTATGTTACCCCGTTCAGTGCCGGGAGTTCAGTACAGGGCACACGATGCGGGAGACATCCGAGTCTCACGCTCGTCTGCAAGGGCCCTTACAGTGACCAGAGACCCCCTCCTGTAGGGGCTAAATTAAAGTATCACACATTACACTAATCAATGCAGTGCTCTTCTGCCAGCATCTTTATCTAGAAGACCTATCAAGAGAACAGTAAAGCTGTCATACTGTTATCCCAGGTCTACATTTACACTGACACAGGTTCAACCATAGTCAGTAGAAAGATTTTCTCTTACTAAAGACCTTGATTCTATTCTTCCCATGCATAATGTACTGGTATCAACAGATACATCTCTGTATGGAGTACATTTAATTATTTTATTTTTTAAAAAGGATAACAACAGAACAATGGGTATTAAAATAAAAAATGTGAAAAACAGTATTGTAGCACTTTTTTAACATTTTGCCATTTATAAAAAAAAGTACAGTGATAAAAAGCACATAGAAATGAAGATCTGTGTATCCGTGATAAAAGATGCAAACATCATATAAATAACTAAATAGAAAAAAGTTGGCATGGCATTTGAAAACACCTACTAAAAAGAAAAACTGGTTCAAATCAATATTTGTGTGTGTAATATGTGTTTTCATTCAGTCTTCCACTGCACCACACTATAATACTCAATGCTATGAGGCTTTGCTATTAGCTGAGCAGGATACCCATATTATCTATTTCCTCAAATGCACTGATATTCCATAACATGTGATGTTTTAGAATCATAAATATTTCAAATGAAAATATGAAATGATCAGTGCTGCTTTTAATACCAAAATATAATGAACACAAATACCCAGGAGACTGCTTGCAATATGTTTATTATTCATTTTCCAAGGAGATCTGCATACACTACTTATCATTGAATTAATCATTACATTAAATTGCCATTTAGAAATGTTATAATTCTTCACTGTAATTACAGTTCAGGACAAGAAAAGTAAATGATAAACAACACTGTGGCACAGCAGGCTTTATGTAGAAGGTAGTGATCTAATATGGAAACTTTCTCCATGTATTATTCCACATTCTGCCCATCAGTAAGATAAATTGTCTGTTAATGTCTCACTGCAGAAGACTTTAGTGGGTAACTAAAGTAATAACTCGAATGAGTAGACTACAGACTACAGTTTAGAAAAAGGATGACTGAGGGGAGATCTAATAATTATGTATAAATATATCAGGGGTCAGTACAGAGATCTCTCCCATCATCTATTTATCCCCAGGACTGTGATGAGGGGACATCCTCTGTGTCTGGAGGAAAGAAGGTTATTACACAAACATAGAAGAGTATTCTTTATGGTAAGAGCAGTGAGACTATGGAACTCTCTGCCTGAGGAGGTGGTGATGGTGAATTCACTAAAAAAGTTCAAGAACATTTTTGGAGTGTAATAATATAGTTATTAGATTTCTGCATAAGGGTTGCGTTGATCTAGGACAGGGATGGCCAACCTTCGGTTCTCCAGCTGTTGCAAAAATACAACTCCCAGCATGACCAGTCTGCCTACAGTTATCGGCCTAAAACAGGGCATGGTGGGAGTTTTACAACAGCTGGAGAGGTGCAGGTTGGCCAGCCCAGATCTAGGAATTTATTCCGATTACTAGATTTGAAACAAGGAAGGATTTTTTGCTCCCTAAGATGTGGAAAATTGGCTTCTACCTCATGTGGTTTTTTGCTTTCCTTTGAATCAACTTTGCAGGACAATAGGCTGAACTGGATGGAAGGATGTCTTTTTTTCAGATGTACAAATAAGGTTACTATTTATGTATGTTAAACCACTGGTACCAAATATAGATTTCATGGCTTACACATAGCCTTCAATGAGGCTCAAAACACTTTCCCCCTAAGTTTGGATAGTAAGGATGACTGCAAGTAACAGATCCTTTAAATGTTGTTTGAGCAGGGGTCATGAAACTTTGTGAGTTTCACTTAGGCCCCTTTCACATGAGCGAGTTTTCCGAGCGGGTGCAATGCGTCATGTGAACGCACAGCACTGGCACTGAATCCTAACCCATTCATTTCAATGGGTCTGTGTGTTAGGTAGGACTGCACGTGGACACCACAACACTACACCGGTTTCAAATTCAATTCTTTACTGTAAAACGATAACTTGGAACATACAGAATAACAATAATACGATGTGGTGCTATAGGTTTCTCAGTAGCTGGGGACGTCGACCTCGTGGGAGTCCCTCCCGCTCCGGGGTGGCTGCGCCTGGCACTCACTGACCCGGCACGGCGGGTCTCGAGGAGAATGGGCCGCCTCCGCGGATCACTGTGGCACTACCACTCACACTGCGGAATTTCCAGAGGTGGAAGCTATGCCCCTCGCCCTTTGGCTGCGGCGTGAGTCCAGCGGGTATATCACCGCGGGCGCCTCCGTGGGTCAGAGTGAGAGCTACTCACTACCACACGGCATACCACCCTTACCTCAGGTTTCTGTTCTTCTTCTGTTGATAACGATGTCCAGCCAGTCCTCTTTCCTTTTGGGAACGTTGAGCCAAGGGTACTTCTCTCGTGTAATGGCGGCAGCCTGGTCACTGTGGCTCCCAGTCTTTGACCCAGGACGTCCCAACACGGTACATTGGAAAGCCTTTTACTTCTGGTGCTCTCTTTTCTCCTTGAGCGTCTGTCTGCTTTTCCTTGTTTCTCCCCACACTCCCTGCTTTCCTCTTCCACTTTCAATCTCCCCAGCTCAAACTCCTCTGTCTTGTCCCTTCCACCTTCTAGTTTTTTCTGCCCCTTCCCCCTTCCGTTTTTGGCTCCTCCCCTTTTTATTGCTCTGTGTGTCTACATCATCTCTGCAGTGTCCCACTGCCCTCTAGTGGTCACAATGTTATCAAATGCTTCATGGCATCGGTTCTTTGGCTGTAAGTGGCCAGATGCTACACACACGGGGGAGACACAAGAACCAGAGGGGGCTGGTAGCACAAACGGATACATGAGGTTTGTGGAGATGGTGGGGGCTGCGACCCCTGTCATATCATGGGGGTGCAGGGGGCTGATACCCCTATTACACACCTCCTTTGTGGAAATAGTGCAGTCCCCGGCACTACAGTCAAAGTCTCTGTAACGAGATGGTAGGTTCCCTCGGTTTTCTCGACGAGGGTAGCGAACCGTTACTTCTTCTTCAGTGACCGTGGGTTCTTCTTGGCCCTCTTCATCTGCTGTCAATGATGGGGCATCTATTACTGGGGCCACTACCCACCATTCGCCACTGGTATCAGCAGGGGTTGTGTCAGGTGCTATAGCTGGTGTTTGCTCCCTCGTCTGTTCAGTTGGAAACGAACAGGGTCGCAGCAAGTTTCGGTGCAGCTTCCTCACCCTTCCGGACCCATCTTCCCGTTGCAGTTCATATACTGAGAGTTGTGGGTCCGATCTCCGGATGATGACATAGGGCGCTCGCTCCCAGCGTGGTTCCAACTTGCTCGCTCGTTGGGCTTGTTTGTTGCGGACCAGTACCCTGTCCCCAGGATGGAATGGCTCCACAGGGCGGCTGGGTCCATCAGTTACCAAGGGTTGTTCCTGTCTCCTTGCCTCTTGTACCCGATCCCGTGCTCGCTGAATCCTGCGCTGGTGTTCCACTATCCATTGTGACGGGGTTCGAACACTATTTTCTTCAGGTTGCTCCATGAGTAAGGCTATGGGTAATCGTCCCATTCGGCCAAACATGAGCTGATAGGGAGTGTGTCCAGTGGTACTATGTATGGTATTATTATATGCCCATACTACGTCTTCCACATAGTCTGGCCATCGTTCTTGGTGATCGTCACCCAGAGTTCTCAGCATACCCAACAGCGTCCGGTTAAAGCGTTCGCACGCCCCGTTACCCTGGGGGTGGTAGGGCGTTGTTCGCGACTTCCTTATGCCGTGTAGCACACACAATTCTTGGATCAGCTATGACTCGAAGTTCGGGCCCTGGTCAGTTAACAGTCTCCGCGGACACCCATAGGGCCGTATCACGTGAGTCCATAACAGCTTGGCTGTGGTGGGAGCTGTCTGGTCCCTGGTGGGGATGACAATCGCATACTTGGAGAAATGATCCACGCAGACCAGTGCGTACCTGTATCCGGAGGTTACTTCATGAACGGTAAGGAAATCCATTGTCAACAATTCGAGGGGTTCCCCCGTGTGTATGGTTTGCGGCACGGCGGTCTGCACTGGTCCTTTGTGGATGGCGCAAATGGCGCACGTCCGGCATATCCGCTCCACTGTCTCACTCAGTTGTGGGCTGTAGAAATAACCCCGGATCAGAGCCTCTGTCTTCATGGCACAGAAGTGTCCTCCTACCTCATGTAGGGTCCGGCAGACTGACTCTATTTCTTTGGCCGGCAACACCAATTGCCACACGACTCGTTGCTCTTTCGCTATCCAGAGCCGGCGATAAATGACTCCACCACGAAGGGCCAGACGCTCCTGTTGCCTTGCAATTTGACATCCCCTCCGTGTCAGCTGAGCACGTTCAGGCCTTGTAGGCCGCCGTTTTGCCTGAAGCCATCCATACAACCTCTGTAAGTCCTGGTCAGACCTCTGTTTCTCCTGCCACTCGAGGCGACTGTACAGTTCACCCACTTCGGGCCCTTTGTTTCTGGTCTCCAATTGTGTGACCCTGCTTGCCACCCGCAGTGGTGGGATTTCCACCTCTTCTACTTCCTCATCTTGATCCCCGATGGGGTGAGTAGTTGGGTTTCGGGATAAGGCATCCGCATTGCCGTTGTTGCGCCCAGGCTTGTAGCGAATTATATAATTGAATCGGGCAAGGCGTGCCACCCAGCGCTGTTCTAGTGCACCCAGTTTGGCGGTGTGCAGGTACGCAAGTGGGTTATTGTCAGTATAGATCTCTATTCGGCTACCCATCAGGTATTCTGCGAATCTCTCCGTAACGGCCCAGACTACCGCTAGGAGTTCAAGTCGGAAGGAGCTGTAATTCAGGGGGTTCCGCTCGGCGGCCCTCAGACTCCGGCTACCATACGCGATCACTCTCTCCACCCCATCTTTCTTCTGCGACAGCACCGCTCCCAAGCCTTGCAGGCTAGCATCGGTATAGAGTTGAAATGGCTGAGAATAGTCGGCAAATGCTAAGATGGGCGCAGTGGTTAATCGTTCCTTCAGCTGCTGGAAAGCATGTTCTTGAGTCGGGCCCCATCGGTTGGCCACCGGTGTACTCTGCTTTCCCCGTCGTTCTGCCGGCTGCCCTCTTAACAGTTCATGGAGTGGTCCGGCAATCTTAGCAAAGTCTTGGATGTATCGGCGGTAGTACCCTACCAGCCCCAGGAAGGCTTTCACCTCGGTGGACGTGCTGGGTGGTGGCCAATCCACGACGGCTTGGATCTTGCTAGGGTCAGGTGCCACTCCCTCCGGGCTGACTACATGTCCCAAGTAATTTATCTTCTGTCTCGCAATCCGACACTTGGCCGGTTTTAGTTTCAGCCTGAACTTTGTCAGCCGGCTGAGTATGGACTCCAGGTGACCCAGGTATTCTTGAAAGGTGCTGGAGTACACTACGATGTCATCTAGGTAAATCATAATGGACTCGAAGTTCATGTCTCCTAGGCAGTGTTCCATCAGCCGTTGAAACGTACTTGGGGCGTTATTCAACCCGAATGGCATCCGGTTACACTCGAATAGTCCCATCGGGGTAATAAATGCCGTCTTTTCTTTGTCTTCCTCTCGAACAGGAACTTGCCAGTACCCACTGGCTAGATCGAGGGTTGTGAAATACTGAGCTTGACGGAGTTCTATGAGCGACTCTTCTACTCTTGGGAGGGGATAAGCGTCCCTATGCGTGCATGCATTCAGCCGGCGGTAATCAATACAGAACCGCAGAGTGCCATCCTTCTTCCGCACTAGCACAATTGGTGCAGCCCACGGGCTCACACTTTCTCGGATCACTTGGCCCTCTAACATCTTCTGGATCAGGTCTTTGACTTCCTGGTACAATGTAGGCGGTATGCTCCTGTATCTTTCCCGCACCGGGACTGCATCCCCCGTGTGGATGGCATGTTCGATAGCATGGGTGGTCAGGTAGCGTTGTAGGAGTGCCCGTAGTGCTTGTTCAGATTCCGGGTCTGGGGCCACTCCCTGCAACTGTAGTTGTTGCCAGAGCCAGGTCAGTGTCCCTCTGGCCCCTACTGTCTCTTCAGGTTCTGGCTTGTTGATCGGGTCATGAGATTCTGACTCTGTTACATCTTGTGGTCGTACAACATGTACTGCCGCTAGAGCTGTGGCGGGAGGGATGACGGTCACCACATCATCCAAATTCATCAGCCGTACGGTGGCGCATCCCCGCTCAACTCGGCACACGGTCCTTCCCACCATCCAGTTAACGGACGAAGAGGAGTTGCTAAGTGGTTCCACTAATACAGTGGCATTCCTCAACCGCAGATGGGTCTTCACCTCCAATGGTAGTGTTATCTCTTGTCTAGGGGGAAGCCGAAGGGGGTTTCCTCGAGGTGACCTGATGGTGCCCACTTGTCCTTTTTCTTGGGTTACTCTTTCATTTTGTCGGCAGATTCGTTGCAATTGCTGAAGGGACTGCTGCACTCGGGTGCTCTCGCCGACTCTCTCCCAGTAGATGGTTCCTATCTCTTGCAGTAGGAGCCCATCTAATTCTCGCAATACGTTCATGCCGATGATTACTGGAACACCTGGCCGGGCATAGCTGGGCACGACCAGCACGGCTTGTTTCGGGAATAGTTTTCCAAACAGTTCAACATCTAACCAGGTCATACCAGCTACTGGGATGGGGAGGTTGTTGGCGGCCGTCAAGGTGAGCCAAGGGTTCTCCAACTCTTCGGACCCCGCAAAGTATCTCTCGTACACTTCTTTCGCCATTGTCGTGACTTCGGAACCCGTGTCTAACAAGCAGCTCACATCTATTCCTTTTATCCTAGCTGGTAAGATGGGCGATCTGCCTGCGATACGGTGGTAGGGATCATTTGGGCCTATGGAATTTGAAGTCCCCGCCGCTTGGCCCACAGCTGCGGGTGTTTTTAGTTTAAAGGTGGCTGTTCCATCCTATGGGCCCGGCAGTCTCTCGCCAGATGTCCCGTTCGCCCACATTCCCAACACCGGCGGGTTTCTGCCGGTTCAGCTCTTACCCGGCGGGGGCGGTCTTCCATGTTAGAACCTGTCGCCTTCAACCGGTTGATCTCTTCCCTCATCTCCCGTATAGACTCTCTCACATCTCTGGCGAATTCTCTGAGGAACGCACTCTCCGGTGCAGGGCTTACCGGAGGGGGTGGCCCTCGTTCGGTAGAGTTCTGTACATTAACGTGAGCATCATCGCTTTCATCCCGCTGCCACTCTATGGCCTCTCGTACTACATCCGCTAAGGCAGCATCCGACTCCATCCGTACATAGTCTTTGAGACTTCTTTTCAGTGCTCTATTCTTCAACCCAAAAATGTATTGGTCCCTCAGCACCTTGTCTGAGTCGGGAACAGCCACGCAACCCTCTTGATCCTTCTGGCTCAGACGTTTCCACAACTGTTGAAGTCCGACTGAATACTGTTGGACGGACTCGTCCTCCCGTTGACTACGGGTATAAAACTTCTTCCGTAAGTCGGTAACGGACGTGGTGTCCCCGTATAGGGTTTCGAGTCGGGCGATGATATCTTCCAGGGTCGCTCTTTGATTGGCTGGGAGTACTACCACTGCTTGACGGGCATCTCCTTCTAACAGGCTCAGCGCGAGATCCGCTTGGTGAAGGGGGGGTACTTGGTAGAGCCGGGCCGCTGCTCTTAGTCTCTCGGCCCAATCCGTCAGGGTCACACTCCTCCCGTCATATTTGGGCACATTTAACATGGCTGCCCCCATAGGGAGCAGGATTGGGGGTGGAGCTGGGGCATTGATGGCAGGCTCCGATGAAGTTCCTGTTTGGCTCATCCTGTTCGTGGACGCCACGTGTTAGGTAGGACTGCACGTGGACACCACAACACTACACCGGTTTCAAATTCAATTCTTTACTGTAAAACGATAACTTGGAACATACAGAATAACAATAATACGATGTGGTGCTATAGGTTTCTCAGTAGCTGGGGACGTCGACCTCGTGGGAGTCCCTCCCGCTCCGGGGTGGCTGCGCCTGGCACTCACTGACCCGGCACGGCGGGTCTCGAGGAGAATGGGCCGCCTCCGCGGATCACTGTGGCGCTACCACTCACACTGCGGAATTTCCAGAGGTGGAAGCTATGCCCCTCGCCCTTTGGCTGCGGCTTGAGTCCAGCGGGTATATCACCGCGGGCGCCTCCGTGGGTCAGAGTGAGAGCTACTCACTACCACACGGCATACCACCCTTACCTCAGGTTTCTGTTCTTCTTCTGTTGATAACGATGTCCAGCCAGTCCTCTTTCCTTTTGGGAACGTTGAGCCAAGGGTACTTCTCTCGTGTAATGGCGGCAGCCTGGTCACTATGGCTCCCAGTCTTTGACCCAGGACGTCCCAACACGGTACATTGGAAAGCCTTTTACTTCTGGTGCTCTCTTTTCTCCTTGAGCGTCTGTCTGCTTTTCCTTGTTTCTCCCCACACTCCCCGCTTTCCTCTTCCACTTTCAATCTCCCCAGCTCAAACTCCTCTGTCTTGTCCCTTCCACCTTCTAGTTTTTTCTGCCCCTTCCCCCTTCCGTTTTTGGCTCCTCCCCTTTTTATTGCTCTGTGTGTCTACATCATCTCTGCAGTGTCCCACTGCCCTCTAGTGGTCACAATGTTATCAAATGCTTCATGGCATCGGTTCTTTGGCTGTAAGTGGCCAGATGCTACACACACGGGGGAGACACAAGAACCAGAGGGGGCTGGTAGCACAAACGGATACATGAGGTTTGTGGAGATGGTGGGGGCTGCGACCCCTGTCATATCATGGGGGTGCAGGGGGCTGGTACCCCTATTACATGTGTACATGAGCGTTTTTTTCACGCATCAGTTCTGCGTTGCGTGAAAAACGCAGCATGTTCTATATTCTGCGTTTTTCACGCAGCCCTGACCCCATAGAAGTGAATGGGGCTTCAGTGAAAAACGCATTGCATCCTGAAGCAAGTGTGGATGCAGTGCGTTTTTCACTGATGGTTGCTAAGAGATGTTGTTTGTAAACCTTCAGTTTTTTATCACGCGCGTGAAAAACGCATCAAAACGCATTGCACCCACGCGGAAAAAACTGAACAACTGAACGCAATCGCAGACAAAACTGACTGAACTTGCTTTCAAAATGGTGCGAGTTTTTCTGACTGCACCCTGAATGCATCCGGACCTAATCCGTGACGCTCATGTGAAAGAGGCCTTACAGATGAAGGCAATGGTACACCAACTAAACACATGTTCAAGTATGAACCATTACAGTGACAGGCAGACTATTCATTCCTTAAAAAGGCAGAGCATCAGAAAAAGTCCCCAGAACGGGCATAAAAACAATATATACCATGATTAAGATATGGATACAAATATATCCTTAAACCTTTCAGCCCATGAGGTTGTTTTTTTTTTCTTTTCATTTTTTCATTTTTGTTTTTCACTCCCTGTCTTTCCGGGGCCATAACTTTTCTTTTATTTATTTTTTATTCAAATAGCCATATGAGGGCTTGTTTTATGGGTTTTGTTTTTGGTGGGGGGCTGGAAAAAAAATCCAAATGGAGTGAAGTTGGAAAAAAATTTCAATTCTGCAACAGTTTTATGGGTTTTGTTTTTACAGTGTTCCCTATGCAGTAAAAATGCCTTGATACTTTCATTCTCCAGGTCAGTATGATTACTGCGAAACTACATATGTATAGTTTTTCTAGCATTTTAATACTGAAAAAAAAAAAAAAAAACTAAAAAATATTTTTCCTTTTTGTCACCTTATTCTGACCCCTATAATCAGTGTTGAGTTAATCAAATTTCAGGAAAAATTCACTTTGCTGCAAAGCCAAATTTCCTTGCACTTCGTGGTAACTAATCAGATTTTTTCGAAAATGGTTGCTGCATGTGTTACAAAAGTGAAAGTAAGAAGCCCAGGAATGTGATAAGACCCATAATGCTGTGCAACTAGCCAATTAGCAGATACCCATCTCATAAAAAGTGTCATTCTGTCCAGTTTCCACCATTTCACTGTGAGCAAAACTTTTGGAGAGACGCGACAAGCGTCAAGAACAGTGTTGCTACAAACAGTTTAAAGAAAATTGAATAGGGAAAGTATAGGACTATCAGGTCAGCAACTGGGTTAATGTAGTAAGAAGGGGTAGAGGAAAAGTGCCAGGGAGGCTATTCCTGAGCTGGAACGCCCTAGTAAATATGCCTGTTTGGCTGATATTAGGGAAGAAAGCCCTGGACTAGCGACTGCGTGGGGCTGGGGAAGACCCGGCGGTCATGGTACACATTGGCACCAATGACAAAGTCATGGGGAGATGGAATGTCTTTAAAAATGCTTTTAGGGAACTAGGAGAGAAGCTCAAGTCCAGAACCTCCAATGTAGTGTTTTCAGAAATACTACCAGTTCCACAAGCGTCACCAGAGAGACAGCTGGTGCAGGAAGGAAGGGTTTGGGTACATGGAGAACTGGGCCGACTTCTCTTTCGGCTACAGACTCTACAGTAGGGACGGGCTGCACCTTAATGGGGAGGGTGTAACTGCCCTGGGGGAAAAAATGGTTAGATGGCTGGAGGAGCTTTTAAACTAGGATCTGGGGGGAAAGTGGGGGGGGGGTCATACTAATAAGGGGGTAGATAGTGTAGATACAGAGTAAGACATAGGAGGGGACAGTGGGGGGTTAGTGGGGGCTGGGGTTAGTGAGAAAAGTAGGGAGAAGACTGGGCAAAACATCAACCAAGGTAACCCAAAAACCCCAAATATTCACTTTACAGGTAATAGTAATTTAAAAAGTGGTGTAAAAAATATACATAGACCTCTTAAAGGGAATCTGTCACTTCAAAAATACACATAAAATGGCCACCATTACATTATAGTAGCCCCCAGTGTGTTATTAATCATGCCTTTGATCCGGTAATTTAATCCTCCATACATGATAAAAACGATGTTTTAAGCACCATCAGCGCTATCTTTCCAGTCAGCCTGAAGTCAAGGGGCAGCGGCTTCCTTGCATCAAGTCAAGCAAAGCATGCCCCCTTGCCTGTGATTGACATCCTTCCATGTGGCCTGGGATCACGCAAGTCTCGCGCATGCGCTGAGCGCTCCTTGTTGCTCCCGCACTTAGCTGGGTTTCATCTGCACACTGCGCAGGCCCCGGCAGTTCCAGCGGGCACCTGTAAAAATATTACAGGTTATAGTTACTAGAGAGGGGTCGTTGATCCAGGGAGTAATTCTGATTACCTGATTGGAGACGGGAAGGATTTTTTTCCCCTAAAGTGGGGAAAATTGGCTTCTACTTTTACAGGGTTTGTTTTGCCTTCCTCTGGATCAACTTGTAGGATAATAGGCCGAACTGGATGGACAGATGTCTTTTTTCGGCCTTATAAACTATGTTACTATGTTACATGAACAGTGCAGGAAATTCGTAGGGAGAGTTTTTTGAGACTCTAGGGAGAGCATAGGGAGAACATAGAGACAGTGCAGGCTGAGTGTAGTCTTGTTCTTCTGCTGCGCTATTCATACTTAATCTGTTCTGTTATACATACACTTACTATCCATCAGACCTAGCCTCAACAGGCGATCTAATAAATAGGAGCACTTACCTAGTTCATCTGCTGTGCCATTTATACTTAATCTGTTCTGTTATACATGGACTTACTGTGGGTCAGTCTTAACAGGCGGTCTAATATGTCGGTGTGGTTATCTTGTTCACCCTACTTAATCTGTTTTAATATATATGTATATTTACTCTGCATCAGACTCTCTTAAAAAAGGCGATTTAATAAACCGCCGTTTTAATCTTGTTCATACTTGATCTGTTACATTACTGATTCAATAACTGTACATTATGGGCAAAAGACAGTGGCAAAAATGTAGTTGTAGCTGGCAAAAGTAGCAGCAGAAGAAGGGTTGATGGTAGCAGCAGTCGCAGCAACAGGCCAGCAGTCGTGTTTTGACTAAGAATCCAGCTGTACTGGAATGGTTGACCCGCTCTTCAACATCATCTCAGGTGATAACAGATACACACAGCCAGGGATAGGAGGGTTCCTCTGACACTACGTTTAGTTGATATGGCCCAGGAACTGTCTCTTTGCCCTCACCTCTCCTGAATCTTCCACTTGCTTTTGCTGCTTCTTCTTCTAACCAAGTCAGGCTACTTTCACATTTGAGGTTTTGTATTCCATTTTTCAGATCTGGCAATCATTCAGTTTGATTTAACACACTAGGAAACATTCATTCCATTAGAATGTGTTGTATTAAATAGAAACAGAACAAACCACATCTGGCATTGAAACCATTGTAAGTGAATTGGTAATGGATCAGTTTTTTTTCGAATCCAAAAAAACTTACATAGTTTTTGGTGCCATATCCAGTTTGTTCCGTTCCGAAGACTGGTCACAAAACCGCAGAACTGGTGTACAGAACTGAACAAACCGGATCTAGCACAAAAAACATTCTAAATGCATGGTGACAAAACTGAAGCGTTTTGCTCCGGTTTTGAGATCCTCTGATGGATCTCAAAACTAGAATTAGGGATGAGCGAACTTTTGAAAAGTTCGGTTCGGCGAACTTTCGTGAAGGTTGGATCCGTACGAACCAAACCTAAAAAAACCCTGCTATAACGGCTGAATAATTGCAGCTAGAATAGTGGGAGTCTGATAGGGTATAGTTTTGTTTAGTTGCAGTTGCTATTACAATGAAAAAAGTGAAAAAAATCAAAGTGCAAAAATAGTCGTCGACAGCCAGGTCGACAACATTTGACAGCATTGAAGATGTCCACTGGAGCAGTCCATGTCATGCCAGAGCACCAAAAACACACGGTAGATCGTGGCACCAGCCCAAGAATAGGCTGCGTTGAAGTTGATGTGGTCTCAGTGACATCACAGGTCAGAAGACAGACAGGCGTACCATTTAATTAGACCTTGTGCACCCCAGAACAGGTACACATTAGCCAAGGTGTAAGTGATTACATGGGACATAGGACACAAAGTGCAAGTTGGCAACACCGGCAGCATTGCCTTGGACCCAGTATGGTGGAAAACAGACATTTGACAGTGGAACCAGCAGCAGTAATAGTACTGTATTGGACCCAGTATGGTTGAGAACAGACAATTGACGGAGGAGGAGGAGGCGGCAGCACTTGATTGCACCCAGGCCAGTACGGTTGAGAACAGACAATTGACAGAGGAGGAGGCGGCAGCACTTGATTGCACCCAGGCCAGTATGATTGAGAACAGATAATTGACGGAGGAGTAGGCAGCAGCACTTGATTGCACCCAGGCCAGTATGGTTGAGAACAGACAATTGACTGAGGAGTAGGTGGCAGCACTTGATAGCACCCAGGCCAGTATGGTTGAGAACAGACAATTGACGGAGGAGGATGCGGCAGCACTTGATAGCACCCAGGCCAGTATAGTTGAGAACAGACAATTGACGGAGGTGGAGGAGGCAGCAGCACTTGATAGCACCCAGGCCAGTATAGTTGAGAACAGACAATTGATGGAGGAGGAGGCAGCAGCACTTGATTGCACCCAGGCCAGTATGGTTGAGAACAGACAATTGACGGAGGAAGAGGAGGCGGCAGCACTTGATAGCACCCAGGCCAGTATAGTTGAGAACAGACAATTGACGGAGGAGGAGGCGGCAGCACTTGATAGCACCCAGGCCAGTATGGTTGAGAACAATTGACGGAGGAGTAGGCGGTTGCACCCAGGCCAGTATGGTTGAGAACACACAATTGACGGAGGAGGCGGCAGCACTTGATAGCACCCAAGCCAGTATAGTTGAGAACAGACAATTGATGGAGGAGGAGGCAGCAGCACTTGATAGCACCCAGGCCAGTATGGTTGAGAACAGACAATTGACGGAGGAGTAGGCGGCAGCACTTGATAGCACCCAGGCCGGTATAGTTGAGAACAGACAATTGACGGAGGAGGAGGCAGCAGCACTTGATAGCACCCAGGCCGGTACAGTTGAGAACAGACAATTGATGGAGGAGGAGGCGGCAGCACTTGATAGCACCCAGGCCAGTATAGTTGAGAACAGACAATTGACGGAGGAGTAGGCGGCAGCACTTGATAGCACCCAGGCCAGTATAGTTGAGAACAGACAATTGACGGAGGAGTAGGCGGTTGCAGCACTTGATAGCACCCAGGCGAGTATGGTTGAGAACAGACAATTGACGGAGGAGGAGGAGGCAGCAGCACTTGATAGCACCCTGGCCAGTATGGTTGAGAAGAGACAAGTTGAGGAGGCAGCTTCAGCAGCTCTTGATTGCACCCAGTATGTTTCCAAATAGACAATTGAAAGTGGGGGCATTAGTAGGAGCAGTATTCTTTTGGACCCAGAAGGGCCTAGTACAGAGAACTGAAGTTGGAAGCTAAGAATATGCACGCTTGTAAAAATCAGTTTTTATACATGACAAAATGTTGATGTAGAGTTCAGCACAGGACAGTCAGCGTTAAAAAAAAACCCTCTAACATTACAGCTAGTCTAGTAGGATACGGATACGGTAAAATAGACAGACAACCTCACCCACAGAATCCATGAGGTGAATAAAGGACATTTAAAAAGGCACAGATTCAAGAAGGCTTTACGCCAGTTCCATTATCCAAAAATACGTGTCCAATTTTCATGAAATGGACACCTCACTGGCACTCGCTATACAAATTGACGCAACTACTCTGGTGTCAAACCTGTTGAATCTGGGCCCATGGCTGTTGGCGAGACATATATATATATATATATCTTTGTTACACCAGTTTGATGTCCTAACCGAGTGCAGCGCCCAACCCAATGGATGTATGCTTTTGTGTTTTTTTAGTGCTGTCACCAGCTGGCTTAAAGGGAACCTGTCATCTCGGAACCCCCCCTGAACTAGAGTAAGTTGTATAGTGTAAGTGATGCTGAATCCAAATATGTAGGCTTTATCTTCATACTCACTTCCATTCTGACGCTGTGCTCCCACAAACCTGCAGTAAAATGCACTCAGTGGACTCTTCTTTGAGTCCTCTCCATTATGTGAGTGAGCACCGGAGTCCACTGAGTGCATTTTGCTGCAGGTTTGTGGGAGCACAGCGTCGGAATGGAAGTAAGTATGAAGATAAAACGTACATATTCGGATTCAGCATCACTTACACTATACAACACTTACTCTAGTTCAGGGGGTGTTTCGGAGATGACAGGTTCCCTTTAAAGGATAAGTCCGGGCAATTTATAAGTTTCTGGTTCAAGTAAGGGGAAAGAAAGTTATTAATTGCCTGGACTTATCTTTTAAAGTGGGTAGGGGGAAAACCCCTGATGGGGTATGGGAGTGACCTTCCCGCCCTCTCTTTGGTCACTCCCAAAAAACCTCACCCTATGGGTACCTTCACATGTGGCTGCGGGTCTGCTGAGTAAAATCCACAGGGCATTTTTATACCGTTCACCAAACGGCGTTCAGTACTTTGGTGCCGTCCGGACATACGCAGTTATGCGCTGAACTGGGTATTTGTGTCCAGCCCCATAGTACTGAAGGTGGCATAAAATCAGCCAATGATGCGCTGTGGGTTTTAGGCAGCAGAGAACCCCAAAAAAGCATCCCATTGTAAAGGCACCCGTAAATAAGGCAAGTTAACCTGCCTTTCAGCAACTGTTTGTTGCTGTAACTAACTGTGGAGGTTTTTTATATCACAGTTGAAGGACAGCAGCCTCCGTGATATATACCCCATAGACAACCTTATTCCACGCGTGACTGTATGAGAGGCGTGAAATCATTCGCACAGAGAAGAACCCTATCGGGATTTGCGGTTCAAGATTTTACTACTCTCATAATATCAACAAAATACCTCAAGAACAGTTAGTACCCGCTCACAAAACGGTGAGTAGTGTTCCTTGGCACGGGTGCCAGGGATAGAACCCCACGGCTATAGTTCACAAAAGGTGAAATCCCCACTTTGTGAATCATAGTCGTGGGGATTATTTTAGGGATGGTACTGTTCTTGGGGTATGGGTTGGACGGTGCACCGGTGTGAGGCATTAAGCTGGTGTGGAGATGTTAAATGGCCAACACACCATGGGCATTACATTTGGAGATGGGGTTCTGTTTATTTAAATGTATCCGAATTAAGTAGGGAATTTTTAAGGTGATTTTGTTTAATTTGGGGTCTAAGGGGGAACATTACTTAATAAGTTAAATTACGGATTTTTACGTTGGGCACATATTTGGGATATTAAGATCAGTTTCTTGGACACACGGATTGCCATGCAAGACGGGTGACTGATGACTTAGTCATTCACATCAGGCAGGGGGGTGGTATAATCCGATGTAATCCAGGCACGATTCATCTTTAGAAAAGTCAGCATCTCAACACTGTGGCAAGAGAGCCTCGTTCTTTGCGGTGTTATGATGTTACCCGCCACACTGAACACCCTCTCTGACGCAACACTACTGGCTGGGCAGGACAGCAGAGCCAAAGAAAACTCTGCCAGTTGAGGCCAAATGTCAAGTTTCTCTGCCCAGTACTGCACGGGGTCGGTGACACTTTGGGGCAGGGTACAATCCAGGTAGGCAGTGACCTGGTGGGTGAGCTCATGCTGGTCTGGTGTTGTGTCCCCTCTTCAGCAGCTGGCTGCATGAAATCGCTCATCAGCTATTGGAGGCTGTAGCGACTTCTCACGCTTCCACTAGTGGTGGTGGTAGTGGAGCGCGCTGGTTCCCCCCGAGCGGATGTTGTCTGGGAACCTGGCTGGTCTTGCTGGTAAGTTGAGACCAACTGACTGGTGAGTAGGTTCGGGTAGTACACCAGTTTTGCCTCCCTCTCTGATGGCGGAAAAAATTCAGCCATTTTGCGGCGGAAGCGAGGGTCCACCAGGGTGGCCAGCCAGTATTGGTCCCTCTGGCGGATGTCCGCAATCCGGCTGTCACTCCTGAGACACTCCCGCAGGCACCTTGCCATCTGCACCAAGGAGCTCCTCTCCTCTCCACTGTCCTTGGTATAGTTCCAGGGTCTGCTGGGGTCTTCCTCCGCTTCCTCTACCACCTCATCCTCCATCTCCTCCTGTGATTGAGAGGCAGAGAAGCCAGGTGGCGGTTTGTGGAATGGCTGGGCGTAGACATCTTCCTCCTCCTCACCCTCCATCTGCACTTCATCCATCTCTGGGCTCAAGGCGATGTTCAGCCTTGGAGTGGTGGCCTGGGAATCCTCGCTGATGATGCTTTTCAGTGCACTTTCCAGAACATGGACGAGTGGGATGATGTCATTGATCCCATAGTTATGCCTGCTCACAAACAGAGTCGTGTCCTCAAAAGGGATCAACAATTGGCAGACTTCACGCATCATCTGCCAGTGTGTGACTTGGAAGTCGCAGTGTGGCGTGAAGCTGCCTGATTGCCCCATGAGGTAGTCTGTAACGGCTGACCATTGCTCGTACAGGCGGTCCAACATATGGAGGGCAGAATTCCAGCGTGTTGGCACGTCGCAGATTAGCCGATGTTGGGGCAGACTGCACTGTCTCTGGATCCTGAGCAGGGTGTTCCTTGCAGTGTAGGAGTGGCTGAAGTGTTTGCACACTCTGCGTGACATCCTCATAAGGTCTTGTAGTGCTGGAAATGATCTAAGAAACCTGTGCACTATGAGGTTTATCACACTTATGCACTATGAGGTTTATCACATGTGCCATACAAGGTGTATGACTCAGCCCTCCCTGCTGCACTGCAGAGACAATGTTCCTCCCATTGTCTGCTACCACACTTCCCACCGTTAGTTGACATGGGGTCAGCCATTGATCGATCTCCTCCCTGATGGTCCGGAGGAGCTCCTGCCCACTGTGGCTCCGTTCACCCAGGCTCATCAAATGGAGGACAGCCTGAGAGCGCCGGGCCTGACATCGGTGGTAAGACACCGGGGCAGGTTGGACTGCTGTCAAAGCGGCGGATGGTTGCAAGGTGGTGGAGGCAGAACTTCTGCTTCCCGCTGCTGGCCCCCTAAAGTACCGTGGAGGTGACAGTGGCAAGAATGGGCCAACTTCCTGATGGTCTTCTGGGAGGATGTTGACCCAATGGGCAGTAACAGACATGTACTGCCCTTGGCCATAATTTGAGGACCAGACATCAGCACTCAGGTGCACGGTCTTGGACACCGAGAGTCCCAATGAGTCGCCAACCATTTTCTCCACATAACTGTGCAGTGATGGGACAGCTTTGCCAGAAATGTAGTGGCGGCTGGGGACTCACCATCTGGGGTGCACACACGCTATGAAATCCCTGAAAGGCTGGGAGTCCACGAGGTTGAAGGGCAGGGACTGAAGCACCAGCAGCTTAACCAGGTGTTCAGTCAGTTTCTGGGCCATGGGATGGCTGCTGGAATACACCTGACGTCTGCCCATGGACTCAGTCACGGATTGCTGCCTCATTAGCGGTGTAGATGGTAGTGACACTGTGCTGGTGCTGGCACCTGAGGCTGACGAGCCCTGAGTTGCACTGAGAGGATGCTGCATGATGGGATCTGCAGTGTATGGTGCATCCTGACAGGAGGTGGTATTGGGGTCATGGTTCTTCCAGGCCTGTTGGTGTTGCCTTTCCATGTGCTTTCGCATGGATGTTGTCCCGAGATTATCACCCCTGCCACGACTGACCCTCTCATTGCACAGCAGGCACAAAGCGATGTGCTTATCTTTCCCCAGGCGGAAGAACTGCCAGACGACAGAGGACCATGGTTTGCTGACAGCCACAGGGGGGGTCTTGCTGGCTGTTGACTGCCACTGCTGCCTGAGGGTGCCCTCTCAGGACCAAGGCTTTGAGAGGGTGATCTCTGCCTGGTAGCTTGGCTTCTACCCCTCCCTCTTGTGCCTCGGTTCCTTACAACAGTGGGATGTTGCTGCGTCGGTGGCACCTCCATTTCCTCCCCTGATAATGAGGATGATGCTGCTTGAGGGCGCCACGTCCGATCAGCGACATCGTCATCAAACTCTGCACCACTGCTACTTTCCTCCAGTGGCTGGGACAGAATATCAGGTGTGGCACTGGATGCCCCTCCCTGGCTCTGTTGACTGCTTACAGCCAACACCTCCTCTGGAGTCTCACTACGTTCCACCCGCTGACTTTGGTGGACTTCCTCCTCCTCCTCCTCATCACTAAAAAGTGGTAGAGACTCCAAGGGCAGATCAAGGTTTGCCAAGAGTTCCCTGGCAGAAGGTTCCCCAAAGGTGAGTGGCATTCTAATAACAGGGGACGGGGCAGAGGACTCTCGCTGACCATCCCATGTAAGGGTGGTGTCGGATGATCCAGCGGATGCTTGACTCCTCGTTTGGGAGCTTTGGGCGGTGGAACTGGAGGATTGGGTAAGCCAATCTAGAACCGCTGGCTGTGTGGTTCTTACTTGACCAGTGGCCATTAGGGGTAGCTGCACCCTGCTGCCACACCTGTTACCCTGGCTGCCACCGGGCCTGGTGCTGCCACTTCTCCTACCCTCACCGCCTGCTGTTGCACTCCTTGCCTGGGAAGTGCTGGAAGTAGGACGCTTGGACATATTTTTATTTGGGTGGGGGAAAATTAAATGATGTATTTTTTTTATACTTTTTTAAACTTTATTTATTTTTTTTATAACTTTTAACTTTTTTTTTTTTTAACTTTTTTTTATAACTTTTTTAAATATTTTTTTTAAAAAACTTTTTTATAACTTTTTTTGTGTTTTTTTTTACTTTTTTTGTTGTGGCTAAACAGGGTTGACGGCACCCAGCTGAGCTGCAACGTGTAGCATGTACGGTCACGGAACAGGAATGCTACCTGTCCTGACTCTTTTCTCTCACTATTTCTTTTTTTATCGCCCTATCTCTCCCTAGATCTCACAATTTTTTTATTTATATGACTTTCTCTCCCTATCTCTACCTATCTCTTGCTTTCTCAGCCTCTTTCCCTATCTATCACCTTATCTTCTATATCTAGCTTTCTCTTCCTCTCTCCTGCTTCTCTCACTAACCCTTTCTATTTCTTCTCTATCTCTCCCTGTATCTATCTACTTGTTTGAATATCTATCTAACTATATCTTTTCTCTGTCTAACTAATGCGGAGCTCCTCTGCCTGTGAAGTCTTGAGACGCACTGACAAGATGTCGGCGCGCTCAGACACTTCAGGGGCTGTGGGGTGATGTCACACATCTTTTTTTTCACAGAAAACCAGGATACAAAGGATTATAGGAGTAATAATCCCTTGTATCCTGGTCTATTCTGTGAAAAAAGTACAGTTTTGCGTTACTGTTTTTTTTTTTTTACCAGATTCGTTACAAACTTTTCAAAAGTTCGGTTCGGTGACAAACTGAACTTTTTGCAGAGTTCGTAATGAATCTGGTTCGTTACGGTTCGGTTCGCTCATCCCTAACTAGAATACAAGACCGCAAATGTGAAAGTAGTCTAAGGTATGCTGCCAGCTGTGCTCCGCTTTTCATCAAGGAAGAGCTTATTGTGGACAGTCAGCAGTTACAGACTAGCACAGAGGTCCGCTGCAGACACCTCTAGGTGTACAACTACCGATGATGACAGTCGTGTGGGAGCACATGTTGCGAGAGGTCAGGGATAGGTCATCAATATTACAAGCCTGGAAAACCCCTTAAAAGTCCTGCATGCAGGACTTTTCTCCTTGTTAAAAAAATTATTTCAGACATAAATTTCCAAAACAGATGCAAATTGGGCATAAGGCCTGTTTCAGGCGGCCAAAGACTGACCATCTGAAAGAGGCTCTATGGATGCTCAAAATACTGGATTTGTTTGTTTTCAGTTTTCTGTTCTTCTGACAGTTCACAACATTACTGCCAATGCTGCTGACTACCTCCCCACTCTGTCATGGGACCATTACTGTCACTGTCTCTGCCACCTTCTGCACTCTGTCATGGGGCCACTACTGCCACTGCTGCTGCTGTTACCACCACCATCCCCACTCTGCCATGGGGCCACTACTGCTACAGCTACAGCTGCTACCATCCACACTCTATCATTGGCCACTACAACTGCTGCCATATCCCCACTCTGTCATGGGGCCATTACTGTTACTGCCAATGTCCCCACTCTGTCGTGGGGCCATTATTGTCATGGTTAATGACACTGATGCTGTTTCCACCCTCCCTACTCTTTCATGGGGCCTCTACTTGAATCTTGGGTCACTGCATGGTTAAGTTCTGACGCTAACAATGACTTGTAATACTGACACACAGTCATTCGACAGCAAACAGAAGAGATTAAAAAGCATGTGTTTGGACTCCCACAACATGCATTAGCAGATTTTTTTTCCTACACTACTTTATTGGCGCTCCCTCCATTTCTTTATTTTGTTCCACTAAGGAGCCATTTGAACACAGCTCCTGCAAAATGGGGGAAGGGGGGTCACATTTATTATTATTATTTTTTTTTTTTTTTTTTTTGGTGCTGTATGAGATTAGCTATGAATCTTGGTATCCTGCAGAATTATTTAGATGGCGATAAATTACAACTGCCTGTAAAATTGACAGCACAGTACCTACAGAACAGATAAAGTATGAATTTGGGTGCACTAGAATGTAATTCACATGGCAATGCACTCTCCCTGCAGCCTCCAAGCACTCTCCTTACAGGTTAAGTTCAAAGCCTTCACACTGAGATTGGTCCAACAAGTGGGATGAATATGATTAGGCAGAGTGGCCTCGGTAAACCTGATTTATAGTGATTTGTGACAAATAAATTCACAACAAATAAAATTTCTTGAAGTTCGACAGAATCAAATTTTTCTAAGCTTTCCTCATCACTACCTATAATGTTTTTGTAGTCATATGTACGGAGCTGTGTGAGGGCTCATTTACTGTTGCATTGGAGTCCATGCATTAGCATTGGAGTCTATGAGGATTTTACTGTGTTCCTATGGAGCCCTCCCAAAGGCAGGGCCTGCATAAGAACTAATGTGCAGCAGCCTCGTATTACTCAGAAATACAGAAGCTGCTGCACACACAGCTCTTTGTGTCAAGGTAGCATGGATGTGTCAAAGTAGGAACAAGGGCAATGATAATGGAGTATCTATGTAGCTATCTGGGTGGGAGGAGCTATAAAGTAGCTGGGCGTTGTTAGGGGCAGTGCTGGACTTGTGGCAGAGAAAGAAGAAGTGCATCATGGGTTTGGCTGGATACAGAACAGGAAATGATGGACAGCAACATACAGGATGGAAATAAACCAGAGTGATCTGTTTCAATGGTGAAAACGGGTCAGGAGAGTCCAAATTGAAAAAAAAAACAAGAGGAAAGGGTACATGAGGTAGGCAACAACATGAGCATATATCTGCTGAAAACTATAGTAATCCTGGAAAACCCATTCAAGCAATTGACGTCTCTAATATAGGAAATCAATATAGTGCTTCTTTAAAATGTTATTATCACAATGCTTCTATCAATATATAATACTAGCTGAAGGACCCAGCTTCGCCCGGGTATATTTAATTTATTTCATTTACTGTATGTGTGTGTGAGTGACCTCTACAGCTGCCCGCCCCTTTAACAGTGACCTCTACAGCAGCCAGCCCCTTTAACAGTGACCTCTGCTGCAGCCAGCCCCTTTAAAAAGTGACCTCTGCAGCAGCCTGCCCCTTTAACAGTGACCTCTACAGCAGCCCATCCCTTTAACAGTGACCTTTACAGCAGCCTGCCCCTTTAACAGTGACCTCTACAGACGCCCGCCACTTTAACAGTGACCTCTACAGCAGCCCGTCCCTTTAACAGTGACCTTTACAGCAGGCCGCCCCTTTAACAGTGACCTTTACAGCAGGCCGCCCCTTTAACAGTGACCTCTACAGCAGGCCGCCCCTTTAACAGTGACCTCTACAGCAGGCCGCCCCTTTAACAGTGACCTCTACAGCTGCCCGCCCCTTTAACAGTTACCTCTACAGCTGCCCGCACCTTTAACAGTGACCTCTACAGCAGCCCGCCCCTTTAACAGTGACCTCTACAGCAGCCAACCCCTTTAACAGTGACCTCTACAGAAGCCCGCCCCTTTAACTGTGACCTCCACAGCAGCTAGAGTGTTTCACCCCAGAAAGCCAGACCTCACCAGCCATTCCCCCAAACGTGAAACAGCGTCCCCAGTTCCCATGAAGACACATCACTAAACATGAGGCCACGCCCCCCCTGGCTCCGTGAAGACATGGAGGAGAAGCTGTCTGAGTGTGAGCTACTGAAAGGGTGGACATCCCTGTGTCTGTCCAGGCACTGCGTCGGACGGAGAACAGGTAGCCAGAAAACTGGACTGTCCAGCCTAAAGCCAGACATCTGGCCACCCTAACATCAGCCTTCCCCTAGGGTGGACAGAGGTCTTGTTTTAGGCTGGACAGTCTGACTTTCAGATTCCCTGTCCTCTGTCATGCGCAGGGCCTGGATGGACACAGCAGCAGCACTCTCAGCAGCAGCACTGTGCAGTCTGAGCAATGAGCTACAGGGAGAAAGTCACCCTCCCCCCACCCCTGCAGCTGACAGAAGGTGATTTTTACCAATATCTTTTATCCCGGTCAAATGCAGCATGGAAGGGGCGTGGCCTGACTGAGTCAGGGGCGTGACTTAGTGGGATCTGGGGGTGGTGCTTTTAAGTCCTTCTTTTAACGGTGGCCGGAATTACAGGTCGATGCCATAGTAATTTAGGAGGAAGGTGGGTAGCAGTGGAAGAAAACATCTTTTATTACTACTGAACAGTAAATATGTAAAATTTACATTATATGAGGTAATGATTGATGATGAGTTAGTCTAAAACATAAGTTATAGTTATGGTAACCGGGAATACCCATTTACCATTGTCATCCACAGTGCTCTGCATCTTTAATGCAGACCTAAAGCAGTGAACTGGCTAGGTTGTCATAGAAACCTGATGTGTGCCTGTGAGCTTCTATTGGCTGATAAGGGTCATGTGACCAGGCTACTATTGGCTAATGCATTTTTTGGGAATATCTCAGGAACTGTACGTCCTAAAACCTTCCCGGACACCTGATGTACATGTGTGCCAAATTTTGTGATTGTAGCTGCAGCGGTGCGGATTCCTTTAGCGGACATACACACACACACACACACACACACACACACACACATACACTCAGCTTTATATATTAGATATTTACATCATAAAAAGATGCAGAGGGAATAAACAGGTCTTTCTCAATGCATTATTCAAATATATCATACATCAAGTTTTAAGGCTACTGTACACCTTCAAGGACTTTTTGTTTTATAATTGCATTCTTTGGTCTTACTCTACTTGATCATACTTTCACTTTATGCCCATCATCTAATAACCCTTCTCACTAAATTACTAAAAGGTCATAAACACTTATTTAAAGAAGGGTTTTACATGGGCCGATGGAGCAGCTGTTTGTAAGTATGTTTTTTTTTTTTAACCCTGATTAACCCCTGGAGGGCCTTAATTTTAATGTCAGATGCTGTACTCAGTGATGAACCTGACATCTGAGGGGCTCAATGACGAAGACGGCACAATTGTTGTTCCCCATCATTGCATCCGCTACATACAATGGAATGTGATTTGTGATGAGGTAATTCATAACTAATCGAATTTCTTTGTGAAATTTGACGAAGCAGCCAAATCGAATATTTGATAACTTCGCTCATCTCTAATTATCATGCTTAAACCTTCCCCCCCACCACCACACCACCACCGTTTTAAACCTTGTTAATCTGATACATTCATAATTTTTCATACCTGGGTCCTGTAATGTTGACAACATTTTTGTCATCATTGAGTACCAGAAGTTTCCCCACTTTTCTTTATTATCATCAATTTCTTATTCTTGACCCGCCGCTGCATGTCCAGTAATTTTCTCCACTGCCTGCTAACCTGCAGCATACTTGGTAAATGTAGTAAAACGTATTAATCCCAAATCACTTTTTTAACTGCTAAAACCAATAAATGGACTAAATCGGAGAGCCGTCTATCTCCTTCTCTATGACATACAGTAACCATTTATGCATTTTGATTCTATTATTTAGTACAAACTGTATGCATGTATTTCTAGCATGCAGCTCCCAGAGTCATTTGACTGCAGGGCAGCTCCACAAACAATGAATCAAGTCTGCCTTAATCTTCGCACATTTCAGACACTCCTGTTTAAAATTTAATATACTCTTTTGAATTCACTGTATCTTCCATTGCATTTCAGAGGGAGTAACTTTCTTTCATTTAGACTGACCTTTTGACATGCATCTTTCAACCTTATCATTAGGCAGTTGAGCGTTTATATCTCTAGATCGTCTTTTTGTTGTGTTCCCTGTACTATGTTCTCTGTTATGTCCGCGAGGCCTTAAAGTCTACTATGGAGCAGCATATTTACTGTATTTAGAGAATGTACCCTCTTTCTAATTTACACTCACTTGGAATTTTAAAGTTATAGTTTTCTTTATAAGTGATTTATTATTCCTTTTTATCTCAGTTTCACTTACTGTTAATTAATAGAGATGAGCGAGCATGCTTGTCCGTGCTTGGTGCTCATTCGAGTATTAGGGTACTCGTAAGTGCTCGCTGCTCGGACAAGTATCTCGCCATGCTCGAGGAAATGGCATCTCCCGCATTTTGAATTTTTGGCGCCTATAACTCTCTGCAGTACCCCAGCATCAGTACCCCAGCATCACGTGGGGCCCTTACATGTCGATAGCAGGGGTTGGCTGGCCAGATCAGGTGACCCTGGAATATACTAGTGACGTCCGACGGTGCTCGGCTCAGAGGCTGTCTGGATGTCGTTAGGGACAGATCTGCTGCGTTTCAGGGAGAGTGTTAGGGCCTGGATTTAGTTCTCTGTTAGGCAGGAGTGATCTCAAAAGAATCCAACAGCCCTTCTAAGGGCTACAAGACACTTTTTTTGTCTCCTGGCTGGGCTGGCTGGCACTAGTAGTGCAGCTATCGCCATATATAACAAACTTTGTTTTTTTGTTGTTTTATCTTAGTGATACAAATCCATTTCATACAGCTGTGTGGAACCAGTGCGACATTTCTCTGGGTTGAAGTCAAAATAGCCACAGTCAGCAGGGGCTGAGTTTGCTCTCTGATATATTCTGCACGTTACGTTAAAAAAACAAAACCAAAAAAAAATATATATTTTTTTTTTTTGTTGTTTTATCTCAGTGATACAAATCCATTTCATACAGCTGTGTGGAACCATTCTGTGTGTCACAGTTCAGCTGTCCAGTCACCACAAACCATAATCCGTATTTTCTGTCCAGGTGACCCATACTGTATGTCACGTAATCCAATACGGTCATTGGCTCTCACTGATACAGATACATTAGAAAAATCTGAGTGCGACATTTGTCTGGGTTGCACTTAAGCAGACCAAGTCTGCCTAATCTAATAGTTTCAGTGTAATTGCTCCATACTGCACGGTACGTAATAAAATACGTAATTTTGCTCTAACTTATCCACCTATATATTAACTTGTTCAGATTCAACACATTTGTGGGTTTCAGTACAGCAGGCCCATTTTTTTTTTTTTGTATATATAATACACTTATATACAGAAAATGTTGAACCCCAGGGCTAAGGGTCGAGGACGAGGGCGTGGGCGTGGGCGCGGGCATTCAATTACTGCAGGGGGCAGAGGCTGTGATAAGGGAGCAGGGGAATGCCACAGAGCTACACTCCCTAGCTTCATGTCTCAACTTACAGGGACACGTGGTAGAGCACTGTTGAAACCACAACAGTGCGAACAGGTGATGTCGTGGATTGCGGACAATGCTTCAAGTAATTTGTCCACCAATCAGTCTTCCACGCAGTCCACCCACGTTACCCAAGGGAGCACTCCTCTGGCTCCTCCACCTCAACCTCCTTCCCCCCAGTCTGCCCCCTCCCAGGAAAATTTGGAATGCGATCCGGCATACTCTGAGGAACTGTTTTCTGGACCCTTCCCAGAGTCACAAACCACTTCTCAGGTTGCTGCTGACCTCGTTCCCGATGCCCAAGTTTTCCAACTGTCGCAGTCTGTGGGTGATGATGATGACAATGTTGAGTTAGTGGAAGAAGTTTGTAAAGAGGTGTCAGACGATGAGGAGACACGGTTGTCAGACAGTGGTGAAGTTGTTGTTAGGGGAGGAATTCCGAGGAGGGAGCAGACTGAGGAATCGGAGGATGACAAGGTGACTGACCCAAGCTGGGTTGATTTGCCGAGTGAAGACAGTGCTTCTGAGGCGGAGGCGAGTGCTGCACCAGAACAGGTTTGTAAGAGGCAGTGGTGTGGCCAGAGGGAGAAGCAGGGCCAGAGCTGGTGCATCAGCAGCAACTGTTTCACGTAGT
>ONZH01018610.1:0-65838 GCA_900303285.1 Rhinella marina | reverse complement strand
CCAAAAGGGAATTTTTAGAGGGCCATCTGGCACTCTTTTAAGACAATGTTTCCGGAGGGCCACCTACAGGCCCTCTCTCCAAACAATTTTTCCGGAGCGTCAACTACAGACACTCTAAAACCATTTTTCAGGAGCGTCAACTACAGACACTCTAAAACAATTTTTTCGGAGGGTCGACTTCAGACACTCCAAAAAAAAATTTTTGGGAGGCTCACCTACAGCCATTTGACTGCAATCTCAGTCGGACATAGGCATTGGTGGTGTCACCGCCATGCTGTGTCAGGCTAAATTTTTGGGTGGTTCACCTGCTACCTCAGTCTAACTCGATCACTCTGTTGTCACTGCTGCCATACAGGGTCACGCTAAATTTTTATGTGCTTCGCCTGCTCCCGCAGTGTAACTCGGTCACTCTGTAGTCACAGCCATACAGGGCCACGATAAATTTTTATGTTCTTCGCCTGCTCCTGCAGTGTAACTCGGTCACTCTGTAGTCACAGCCATACAGGGCCACAATAAATTTTTATGTGCTTCGCCTGCTCCCGCAGTGTAACTCGGTCACTCTGTAGTCACAGCCATACAGGGCCACGATAAATTTTATGTGCTTCGCCTGCTCCTGCAGTGTAACTCGGTCACTCTGTAGTCATGGCCATACAGGGCCACGATACATTTTTATGTGCTTCGCCTTCTCCTGCAGTGTAACTCGGTCACTCTGTAGTCACAGCCATACAGGGCCACGATAAATTTTTATTGTCTGGGTGAGCACAATTGCCTTGAGGGTCACCACCAGGCTGTTGCCCGAGAATTTGGGGTAATGGTGGGATTAGGCAGCCTCAGAGGCATCCATGCATGCTGCCCCTGCTGTTTCCTGTCCATTTCCGTGGTGTTTCCATCATTTTCTGAGGTTTCCAGGTTTTCACCCAGCCTTCCCTAGGCAGAGCCTTGGTCCGCTGCAAAAAATGCTCGAGTCTCCCATTGACTTCAATGGGGTTCGTTATTCGAATCGAGCACCCGAGCATCGGGAAAAATTAGACTCGAATAACGAGCACCTGAGCATTTTAGTGCTCGCTCATCTCTAGTTGTTACCGGTATATGTGTGCTATTTACTACTATATATCAGTCATGTTATTACCGGTATATGTTTGCTATTTGCTACTATATATTAGCTATATTATTACCGGTATATGTGTGCTATTTACTGCTATATATCACCCATATTATTTCCGGTATATGTGTAACATAGTAACATAATTTATAAGGCCAAAAAAAGACATCTGTCCATCCAGTTCGGCCTGTTATCCTACAAGTTAATCCAGAGGAAGGCAAAAAACCCCTGTGAGGTAGAAGCCAATTTTCCCCACTTTAGGGGAAAAAATTCCTTCCCGACTCCAATTAGGCAATCAGAATAACTCCCTGGATCAACGACCCATCTCTAGTAACTATAACCTGTAATATTGTTACCCTCTACAAATACATCCAGGCCCCTCTTGAACTCTTTTAGTGAACTTACCATCACCACCTCCTCAGGCACAGTCTGACTGCTCTTACCGTAAAGAATCCTCTTCTATGTTTGTGTAGTTTGTGTTCTTTCCTCCAGACACAGAGGATGTCCCCTCGTCACAGTCACAGTCCTTGGGATAAATAGATCATTAGAAAGATCTCTGTACTGACCCCTGATATATTTATACATAGTTATTAAATCTCCCCTTAGTCGTCTTTTTTCTAAAGTAAATAACCCTAATTTTGATAATCTTTCTGGGTACTGTAGTCCACCCATTCCAGTTATTACTTTAGTTGCCCTCCACTGAACCCTCTCCAGCTCTGCTATGTCTGCCTTGTTTACAGGAGCCCAGAACTGTACACAGTACTCCATGTGTGGTCTGACTAGTGATTTGTAAAGTGGCAAAACTATGTTCTCATCACGGGCATCTATGCCCTTTTGATGCAACCCATTATCTTATTGGCCTTGGCAGCAGCTGTCTGAAACTGGTTTCTGCAGCTTACTTTGCTGTTCACTAAAATTCCTAGGTCCTTTTCCATGTCAGTGTTACCCAGTGTTTTACCATTTAGTATGTACTGGTGACTTGCATTATTCCTTCCCATGTGCATGACCTTACATTTGTCAGTGTTAAACCTCATCTGCCACTTCTCTGTCCAAGCCTCCAGTCTATCCAGATCCATCTGTAGCAGTGTACTGTCCTCTTCTGTGTTAATTACTTTACACAGTTTAGTGTCATCTGCAAAAATTGATATTTTACTGTGCAAGCCTTCTACAAGATCATTTATAAATATATTGAAGAGAATAGGGCCCAATACTGACCCCTGTGGTACCCCACTAGTGACAGTGACCCAATCTGAGTATATGCCATTAATAACCACCCTCTGTTTTCTATCACTAAGCCAGTTACTTACCCACATACAGACATTTTCTCCCAGGCCAAGCATTCTCATTTTATATACTAACCTTTTATGCGGTATGTCAGTGTGCTGCTGATTGGTTAGTAGAGGGGGCGTGTCTGGACTAGAATATCAGGCAGCCAATCAGTAATCATCAACACTCAGGAACAAGCAGAAACTCACAACAGGAAAGCTAGGGATTGTGGGGATTGTAGTTTTGTGAGGGAAGATCAGGAGCCATGACACTCTCAGTGTGTTGCAGGCTCACACAGGAGCTAGACAAATGGATTGCAAGGTAAAGTGAAGCTCTGGTTATATGTATTAAGTGGGTTCTGGTTGGGTCACAGCTTGCAGCCTTAATGCAGTTTATCAAAAATTAAGTTACATTACCGGAATACCCCTTTAACTATATCACCCATATTCACCATATCAATAACTGTGCCAGTCATATTTATTAATCAGCTATATTAATTTTATTTCAACTTTACTTTGCCAATAATACAAGTGTATCTCAATAAATTAGAATATCATCAAAAATTTGTTTTTTTTTCAGTAATTTAATTCAAAAAGTGAAACCCATATATTATATAGAGTCATTACAAACAGAGTAAACTTTTTCAAGTGTTTATTTATGTTAATGTTGATGATTATGGCTTACAGCCAAGGAAAACCCAAAAGTCATTATCTCAGAAAATTAGAATATTATATTAGACCAATTGTAAAAAAAAATTTAAACACAGAAATGTTGACCAAATGAAAAGTATGTACAGTAAATGCACTCAATACTTGGTTGGGGCTCTTTTTGCATGAATGACTGCATCAATGCGGCGTGGCATGGAGGTGATCAGCCTGTGGCACTGCAGAGGTGTTATGGAAGCCCAGGTTGCTTTGATAGCAGCCTTCAGCTCATCTGCATTGTTGGGTCTGGTGTCTCTCATCTTCCTCTTGACAATAGCCCATAGATTCTCTAAGGGGTTAAGGTCAGGCGAGTTTGCTGGCCAATCGAGCACAGTAATACTGTGGTTATTAAACCAGGTATTGGTACTTTTGGCAGTGTGGACAGGTTCCAAGTCCTGCTGGAAAATAAAAATTCCATCTCCAAAAAGCTTGTCGGCAGAGGGAAGCATGAAGTGCTCTAAAATTTGTTGGTAGATGGCTGCAGTGACTTTGGTCTTGATAAAACACAGTGGACCTACACCAGCAGATGACATGGCTTCCCAAACCATTACTGATTGTGGAAACTTCACACTAGACCTCAAGCAGCTTGGATTGAGTGCCTCTCCACTCTTCCTCCAGACTCTGGGACCTTGATTTCCAAATGAAATGCAAAATTTACTTTCATCCGAGAACCTTTGACCACTGAGCAACAGTCCAGTTCTTTTTTTCCTTGGCCCAGGTAAGACGCTTCTGGCGTTGTCTATTGGTCATGAGTGGCTTGACACATGGAATGCAACACTTGTAACCCATGTCCTGGATACGTCTGTGTGTGGTGGCTCTTGAAGCACTGACTCCAGCAGCAGTCAACTCCTTGTGAATCTCCCCCAAATTTAGGAAAGGCCTTTTCTTAACAATCCTCATCAAGGCTGCGGTTCTCCCTGTTGCTTGTGCACCTTTTTCTACCACCCTTTTTCCTTCCACTCAACTTTCCATTAATATGTTTTGATGCAGCACTCTGTGAACAGCCAGCTTCTTTAGTAATGACCTTTCGTGGCTTACCCTCCTTGTGGAGTGTGTCAATGACAGCCTTCTGTACATCTGTCAAGTCAGCAGTCTTCCCCATGATTGTGTCACCTGAACTGAACCAGACTAAGGGACCTTTTTAAAAGCTTAGGAAGCCTTTGCAAGTGTTTTGGGTTAATTATTTTAATTTTCTGAGATAATGAATTTTGTGTTTTCTTTGGCTGTAAGCCATAATCATCAACATTAACAGAAATAAACACTTGGAAAAAGTTCTCTGTGTGTAATGACTCTATATAATATATGGTTATTTGTTTTGTCGGTCATATTTACTGTAATATACAGTATATCAGTGATTTACTATTTACTGTATCAGACATTTATTATTTCACTTAGATTCACTGTATATCAGCTATTTCAGTCATGCTTATAATGTTTTACATTATAGTTTTTAGTTTGTTGTGCTACGTGGAATTTTTACGTAATCCAGTACATTCAAATAAGGATCTCATAAACCTAGGCCTGGTATTTCCATGTACTCAACACTGCAATTAATTTACTGCTTCTGTGTGCAAATAGTACCATTACTCACACCGCCTGATACATAAATGCAAAATTATACACATCCTCTATTGTTATTATACAATGATTTTCCATTGTTAATCTTAATTTGCAGAAGTCCAAATTTAGCATTTACATGTTCATGTAGTGTACAAAGTATTTCCATGACTCAATACAAGAGCAAGTATCATTCGAGCTTATCAAGGCTTGCATTGTCACTTCTCATTTATTCTATTAGCTGTTTTATATTTAAGTTCCTGGAAAATTATTAATAAATAAAAAAGAAGTAGAAAGCGTATTGTGTTTTACACCTGTATTTGCAGCATATTTCATGCAGAGTTGTATTCTTTTCAAATTTGCTTTCTCCTCTTGAAGCTAAATATGGCTATGTTAAAATCTAGAACCGTCAATAGCTTCATTTATTTATCACTTTCATCTCACTGTACTGTGAACAGCTTGTGCAAGGTATGCAGTCATGGAACAGCCATTTGAGGGTGCAAATTACTGTTCAAAATGTGCACAAATTGCACGTTTGGAAGCCCAGATCCTGTATCTAAACAAGCGATTTTCAACACTGAGATCCCTTGACACTGTGAAAAAGAGTTTGCTGCTCACTGATCTCTTGATGGGGTAGATGAGGAGGAGGAGGGTGGTAGTAAGGAGGAGCAGGAAAACCGAGGTAACTATCTGGGTAACAGTCAGAAGGTGGGGTAGAGGGAAGAGTAACAGGGAGGCTATCCCCGATCTGAAACACCCCAACAAGTTTGCAGGGTACAGATAGGGCGATCTGTCAAAAAGACCAGGATCGTGGAACAGTGTGTTGTTTTCCGGGTCCTCGAGTGCAACATATCACGAATCGAGTTGATAGATTACTGGGAGGGGCTGATGAAGACTCAGTGGTCATGGTGTACATTGGAACCAATGACAAAGTTAGAGGTAGGTGGAGAGTAGAGATGAGCGAATCTTCAAAGATTCGCTTCGGCGAATATTTGACGAATTTATAAAAAGATTCGTTCTTAATCCGAATTTATTCAGTCAAAGTTACGTTAAAAAATATTTGTTATTCTGGTCGTGTTCTGTGAACATTTCCCGCACAAATAACAGTCTAGCGTTGTTAAAGGTACGCTACTTAACGGAATACGTATGCATGAGCGTACAAAGTGCGTACAAATCCTTAGCCTACTATTGTCTCGCGATTGCGCAATACGCACGCACGAAGCTTGGCCGCGGCGTACAGTCCTCAGAGGCAAAGCGAAGTTTTCAATATGGCATCCAGGCGTTCATCAGCATTTCGCTCTGGATAGCTTAAATATATGGTCCGGCTGATGGACCTCCAGGATTATGATGGCACACACCGCAACCTAAACCAGCAGAAGAAGTTGTCCAATTTAAAATTCAAGTGCCCAGAGCGGCTTACTGAGATCTGCGCAGAGATACAACAAGGTGAGTAACAAAATATTTGAAAAGTAAAAACATCTTAAAGAGTTAATGTATTGTATTATATATACCAGGCAGCTGCGCCTACATGTCCTTTGCCACTGCTACTGGCCTGTGCCAACTTCTTTTTTTTGGAGCTCGGGGTCTGGCTGAAAGTGGAACCCTTCTGCTTTCCAGTGCCAGATATTTTCACTTGACTGTGGCAGGCAATCAGGTCTTTGTCTCTCTCCCTGTCTCCTCCCTCACTCTCCCTGCCAGATTAATATTACTAGCCCTGCACTAGCCCTGATATCTGTAATGTTGCCCAGACCAACAGAGTTACAGATCTCTCTTTCACAAGCTCCTGCTCGTCTCAGCAGGCGGAGCACAAGTGAAGTAACTTGTTTACTCAGCTTATGCGCCAATCAGAGCAAGCCCTACCCCCTAGGTCAAGTGACCGGGTTCTTCCGGGGTTTTTCGCCACTCTAACCCATCCACCGCGAACATTTCAACACAAATAATGAACATACAGTAAAAGTACGCTACTTAACTGAATCTGTACGCATTAGCGTACAAATTATCAGATGTGTAGCATTAGCATACAAATTATCAGATGCTTACATAGCGTTAGCGTACAAAGATTTAAGAACATTTAAGATTCGTACGAAGCGAATTTAAAAAGATCCGGATTTGCTACGGAGTAGGAAATAACGAAGATTCGTAACGAATCTGCAAAGCGGTGAATAGATTCCCTCATCTCTAGTGGAGAGTTGTGAAAAATTATTCAGGGACTTTGGTTGCAAGCCATTTTCTGAAATACTACCTGCACCATGAGCCATACCAGAAAGGCAGTGGGAAATTAGGGAGGTAGAAAAGTGGTTCAAGAACTGGTGTAGGAAACACGGGTTTGGGTTCGTGAAGAACTGGACTGACTTCTCTGTCAGCCACAGGCTCTATTGTAGGAATGGGCTGCACCTCAATGGGGAAGGTGCAGCTGTTTTGGCAGAGAAGATGGCTAGAAGGATAAGGAGTATTTAAACTAGGGACTGAGGGGGAAAAGTGACTACACTATAGGAGGGGAAGATAGTGACCTGGGGTGAGGTAATGGATCTGGGGGTAGATTGGAGTGAGGAAATAGAATAGTTCATAACGGTAGGTGTAGGGGAAAAAATATTCCAAAACCTCTAAATTATATGTACACTAATAACAGAAATCTGAATAATAAAATTTGTGCACTGGAATTAGTGATGTCTGAGGACTATGACATAGTGGGAATCACTGAGACATGGATGGACGATAGCTATGATTGGACAGTTAAATTACAGGATTACAGTTTGTTTGAAAAGGATCATGAAAACCGGGGAGAGAGAGGTATTTACCTTTATGTAAAGTCCTGTCTAAGGCCTCTTTCACAATAGCGGCAGCACGGATCCGGCAGGTAAAGGGTGCTGCTGGATCCATGCTGCCGCAGGGACGTGTGGGGCCGTAACCGCGCTCCGGCCCCACACATGTCACACAGTACATACACACAGACACACACACACAGACATATACACACATACAAATACACATACATACTTACATGCTCCCGGCGGGTCTCCACAGCGCAGGAGGAGCTGGACCGCGTGCACATAAGACGGTTCCCCACAGCGCCCTTTGCTGGGCGCCGGGTGGAATCGTTCTATGTGTTCACCGTCCTGCTCCTCCTGCACTGTGGAGGCCTGCCGGGAGCATGTAAGTATGTATGTGTATATGTTTGTGTATGTGTGTATGCATGTATGTGTGCAGGTGACGGATCCGTCATGAACTCCATTGAAAGTCAATGGAGGACGGATCCGTTCACCATTGTGTCACACCAAACGGATGCATCTTGGTGCGGATGCCTGGACCGGAGAGCAAACGGCAGCACGCTACGGTTGGCTTTCCGGTCTGAAGACGGAACGGAATGCTTTTAGGAGCATGCCGTTGTCTTCAGTTCAGTTTTGTCCCCATTGACAATGAATGGTAACAAAACTGAATCGTTTTATTCAGGTATTGAGCCCCGATGACGGAACTCAATACCAAAATTATAAAACGCTAGTGTGAAAGTAGCCTAAAGCCCATACTCTGTCTGCAGAAAAGCTACTGCTAAGGGAACTAGATGAGGCCGCAAATCATAATGGTGTTGTTATTATGGGGGACTTCAACTACCCAGATAAAGAGTGGGAACTAAAACCAATGTATTTCATAAAGGAAACAGGTTCTTGGCAAAAACTAAGGACAATTACTTTCCTCAACTGGTACAGGATCCAACTATAGAGACGGCCATACTGAACTTAGTTTTAACCAATAGACCTGACAGAACAACAGATGTATAGGTTAAGGAACACCTGGGAAATAGTGATCATAATACAATAAACTTCCAATTGTCATTCAAAAGTGTTTTTCCAGGGAGGCACAAAAATACTGAACTTCCAAAACGCAACGTAGAGAGTCCATCAGCTTCACTAACTGGGACAATGTCCTAAAAAAATATATAGCCACAAAATTGGATAGTTGTAAAAGCATCCTAAACTCTCATCATGAGAGATACATGCCCTATGGCAAGGATGCTAAACTTTCGGCCCTCCAGCTGTTGCAAAACTACAACTCCCAGCATGCCTTAATTCAGGGAATTGTAGTTTTGCAACAGCTGGAGGGCTGCACGTTGGGCACCCCTGCCCTATGGGAATAAAAGGATCTGGAACAAGAAAAAAACTGTGTATAAATAGAAATATAAAGGGTAGCAATAAATAACAAAAACGCCTTTGAATTACAAATATAGGACTGTAGCAAAGAAGCACTAGAAGGAGAAAAACAGAATAGGCAAAAGACAGAGTGAAAGACAGAGAGTACAACAGAGAGTAAAACTAACCCTAAAATGTTCTTAAATTATATAAAAGTACAAAATTTAAACCTGAAAGTGTTGGTTGTTTTAGTTTCATCGACATATTCTGCTCCCCTTCCCCCCTCATAACTTTTTCTATGGGGCTTTATGAGGCCTTTTTTTGTTGGATAATTTGTACTTTTTATTAATTCCATTTTAGGGTGCATATGACATTTGGATCACTTTTATTATTTTTTGGGGAGGTGAAGTGATGAAAAAACAGATTTTTTTTCCCATTACATCATTCACCATATAGGATAACTTTTTTATATTTTAATAGTAAAGGCATTTTTGGAAGCAGCAATGACTATGGTGTTTATTTTTTTTATTGTTTGTATTTATTTTAATTTGGAAGATATGGGAGTGATTTGAATTTTTTTACTTTTGTTTTTTTTTTAACTTTTTTAGGCCCCCAAGTGGACCCTAACATGCAATCATTATATTGCAATTTGTACAATATATATAAAGATTAATATATTCCAAGACAGTACTGCCACCTGCAGGCCTGAATTGAATATAACAGTAATAAGCCTAGAAGCCTAGTAAAGGCTATGGCTTATTACTTCAACAGAACGCCTTTCCCAATCCCAGCCAGGGGAAGGCATTCCTGCCCGGAAAGCATGCCCTACTGGGTTTTTGACATTTCAGATGCCGTGGTCACATTTGACCATGGCATCTGAGGAGTTAAACGTTAGCAACTGGCATAACTGCCAATCGCAGACATTAGCCCAGGGTGTCCGCTGTATGAAACAGCAGGCATCCAGTAGCTTTAGCACTCACTCCTGTTCAAAAGGGGTACCATCTTTAGACCTGACAGGTAAGATGTTAAATGTGGATTGTCTGACCCAGGAAGAAGTGCAGCGGCGTCTTAAAAAGGTTAAAATAGACAAATCACTGGGTCCAGGTGGCATACACCCTGTATCCTAAGAGAATTTCGTAATGTCATAGACAGACACTTATTTTTGATATTTAAGAACTCTATAATTACATGGTCTGTTCCACAGGATTGGCGCGTAGCAAATGTGGTGCCAATATTCAAAAAGAGGTCAAAATAGAGTCTGGAAACTATAGGCTGATAAGTCTAACTTCTGTAGTGGGTAAATTGTTTGAAGGTTTTCTAAATGATGCTATCCTAAAGTATCTCAATGAAAACTAGTGTATAACGCTGTATCAGCATGGCTTCATCAAACTAATTTAATCAGTTTCTATGAGGAGGTAAGTTCTAGACTTGACTGGGGTAAGTCAATGGATGTAATATATCTTGACTTCTCCAAAGCACTTTATACAGCACCACATAAAAGATTAGTATATAAAATAAGAATGCTTGGACTGGGGGAAAATGTTTGTATGTGGGAAAGTACGGTAGCTGGCCCATATATAGAAAACAGAGGGTGGTCACCGTCACTAGTGTGGTTCCACAGGGGTCAGTACTGGGCCCTATTCTCTTTAGTATATTTATTAATGATATTATAGAGGGACTGCACAGTAAAATATAATTTTTTGCTGACAACACAAAAGTGCGTAAAGTAAGTAATGAACACAGAAGAGGACAGCATACTGCTACAGATGGCTCTGAATAGATCGGAGGCATGGGCAGAGAAGTGGCAGATGAGGTTTAACACTGACAAATGTAAGGTTATGCAAATGGGAAGGAATAATGCAAGTCACCAGTACATACTGAATGGTAAAACACTAGGTAACATTAACATGGAAAGGGACTTAGAAATCTTAGTGGACAGTTGCATCAAAAGGGACATAGATACAGGTGATGAGCACATAGTCCTGCCACTTTACAAATCACTAGTCAGACAGTACATTGAGTATTGTGTATATTTCTGGGCTCCTGTGAATAAAAAAAAGAGCTGGAGAGGGTTCAGATGAGGGCAACTAAACTAATAAATGGAATGGGAGGACTACCCCGAAAAATAGTTAAAATTAGGATTATTTAGATTAGAAAAAAAGTGACTGAGGGAGATGTATAATATATGTATAAATATATGAATACATATATTAAGATTATAAATATATTAAGGGTCAGTACTGAGATCTCTCCAATGTTTACCCAGGACTAAGATCGTGACAAGGGGAAATCCACTATGACTAGAATAAATACATTTTCTCCATAAACAGAGAAGGGAATTATTTACGGTAAGAGCTGTGAGACTATGTAACTCTTTGAGGAGGTGGTGATGGTGATCCAGGGAATTATTCTGATTGGAGTAGGGAAGGAATTTTTCTCCTAAAATTAAGAAAATGGGCTTCTACCTCATGAGGGTTGTTTGTCTTCCTTTGGATCAACTTTGTAGGATAACAGGCTGAACTGCATGGAAGGATTTTTTTCTCAGCCTATGTTTTATATTAATAGTTTGGTCATGCATATTCCTGTATCTACTGTAATTTTGTACATAGTATGCTAGTATGTTAAAGCTTTCAGAGCTATTGTCACCCATCTATGAAAATATTTAAAAACTGGGGAAAAGAAGTCATGAGAACATACAGAATGGGGACTTGAGGGTTAAATGCATAAAAGTGGTTTTGAAAGTGGAATTAGATTTTAAAGGATTAAAGCAGTGAGAACCAACCGTATCCTCTACAGTTCACCCCTAACCCCCAAACCACAGTCTTTGTCCATGTCGACATTTCAGAGAGATGCCAGGAGCAGGAATTCTGGGCACTACTTGCAGTCTGATGGAATTTTTGTTATTACCCATCACCCCCACGCAGGGGTGCACCTAGCCTTTCTGCTGCCTGAAGTGAAAATGAAATGGGCCCCCCCCTCCCTCCATTGCCAATATCTTAACCTAATTCCTTTGCCACAATGAAAGGGCTCATTGACCATGGCCCTAGCATTGTAGTTGGTAAATTCAGGGCATGTAAGCCTTGAGGTAGATGGAGTTGTTGGTGATAAATATAATGTTCTTCGTGTAATGTGTTCAAATGCTCGCAGCTTAAGCAACAAGCTCTGCGAGCTAATATCAATAGTTTGTAGAGATAATTTGGACTTGGTTGTAATAACAGAGACATGGTTCAGCGATTGCAATGACTGGGAAACAGCCATTCCGGGATACACTTTGTATAGGAAAGATAGGGCGGAGAGAAAGGGGGGGGGTAGCCATTTATGTTAAAGATAGCATAAAATCAACAGTGATCCAAAATTCATGTAAGGAGTAGGAGACTCTCTGGGTCTGCTTGCAAAACAAAAAGGGATCTGTTACCAGAGTAGGTGCTATCTATAGACCTCCAGGGCAATCTGAAGAGCATGACATTATGCTGGTGGATGAGATTACCCAAATGGCAGTAAAGGGAGATATTGTAGTTATGGGAGACTTCAACATGCCTGATGTTGATTGGAATATCCCTTGTGCGTCCACATGCAAAAGTAGGAACATAGTAGAGGCCCTGACGGGGATGTCCCTAAAACAGTTGGTGAAAGCGCCACCTAGAGGTGAAAATATCCTAGATCTAGTATTTACAAATGGGGATCTGGTATCTGAGGTGAAGGTGGGAGAAAATCTAGGTTCCAGTGACCACCATTGTTTGTGATTAGAAATACAAACTGACTGTGAGAAATCCCATTCTGCAACCAAAGTATTGGATTTTAGGAAGACCAAGTTTGAGGTTATGGGGGAATATGTAAAGAGAGAATTAAAAGGGTGGGATAAAACAGCAAGAGTGAGTGCTCAGTGGAAGGCATTTAAAGGGTTTCTGTCACCAGAAATCACCCTATTAAACCAAGCGTCATTTGCAATGAGCAAATGACACTTGATGACAGTAATGTTAGTCTCATATTTCTCCGTCCAGCAGTTTAGCCAAAAAATATGTTTTTATAATATGCAAATGACCTCCCCTAGGTGCAGTAGGCGTGAACCTGCACCTAGGAGAGGCCGTAATAACGCCTCTTACCACGCCTCCGTAGCGCTGATTGACAGGGCCGGGCAGCCAGCTCTTTTGGCTCCCGGCCCTGTACGATCCCGAAATCCCGCGCCTGCGCACTGCGGTAGTACGGCTCCTTCAACGCGCGTGCGCGGATGTACTACCGAAGTGCGCAGGCGCGGGATTTCGGGATCGTACAGGGCCGGGAGCTGAAAGAGTTGGCTGCCCGGCCCTGTCAATCAGCGCTACGGAGGCGTGGTAAGAGGCGTTATTACGGCCTCTCCTAGGTGCAGGTTCACGCCTACTGCACCTAGGGGAGGTCATTTGCATATTATAAAAACGTATTTTTTGGCTAAACTGCTGGACGGAGAAATATGAGACTAACATTACTGTCATCAAGTGTCATTTGCTCATTGCAAATGACACTTGGTTTAATAGGGTGATTTCTGGTGACAGAAACCCTTTAAAGAAGTCCTCTTAAAGGCAACTAGACTATATGTTAGACAAATTAGCAAATGGAAAAGAAAGAGAAATCCACTATTGTTTACTAGAGAGGTAAGAGCTATAGCGAATGATAAAAAGTATGCCTAAAAGAGGTACAAAGAGTCTGGAAGTGTAGCAGAAAGAGAAGTGTATAAATTATACAGAAGAAGACAAAACAGATTATTAATGCTGCTAAAGCTTCAAAGGAGGAAGAAATGGCCAATAAAACCTTCTTCAGATAGAAGAAGACAGGAAGAAGAAAAACTGCAGCATTACAAACCTTAGCAATGGAAAACATCTGTATATAGATGGGGATAAGGTGGTCGCTGACCATCTGAATAACTACTTCTGCTCAGTTTTTTCAGATGGCGCCTTTCATAATCAGAACATGGCTGGACATAGCATTGCCTCTAGTTGTAAGGTTTCAGCCCCAGTGTTTTCAGAGGCCGATGTTCTAGAGGTACTTGTCCGGCTAAAGTTAAATAAGGCAATGGGTCCGGATAACATCCATCCCAGAGTTCTTAAAGAACTCCGATCTGTGATTGTTGGCCCCCTGACTGATCTGTATAATCAGTCCCTTCTTACAGGAGATGTTCCTGATGATTGGAGAATGGCCAATGTTGTACCCATTCACAAGAAGGGTAGTAGAGAAGAAGCTAGTAACTATAGGCCAGTCAGCTTGACATCTGTAATGGTAAAAATGATGGAGACTCTACTAAAAAAGAAGATAATTGACCACCTAACAACAAACAACTTGATGGACCCAAACCAGCATGGCTTTACTGAGAGCCGATCATGTCAGACTAATCTCATTGATTTCTTCGACTATGTAACTAAAGTGCTGGATGAAGGTGGTGCTGTGGATATCGCTTACCTGGATTTCAGTAAAGCTTTCGATACGGTTCCCCATAAAGAGCTGATAGATAAGTTATCAAGAATTGGACTTAACCCCTGGATAGTTCAGTGGATCTGCAGTTGGCTGAAGGACAGATACCAGAGGGTTGTTGCCACAAGGATCTGTTCTGGGTCCTGTTCTGTTTAACATGTTTGTAAGTGACATAAGGGACGGCTTGGTAGGGAAGGTTTGCTTGTTTGCTGATGACACAAAAGTGTGTAATAGGGTTGATGTTCCAGGAGGTATCTGTAATATGGAGAATGATTTATCTTTATTAGATAAGTGGTCAAAACAATGGAAACTGCAGTTCAATGTTTCCAAATGTAAAATAATGCACTTGGGGAGAAGAAATCCTCTATCTGAGTATCGTATCGGCAGTTCTGTGTTAACAAAGACTTCAGAAGAGAAGGATTTGGGGGTAGTCATCTCTGACAGCCTCAAAATGAGTAACCAATGCAACCAGGTGGTAGGGAAAGCAAATGGTATGCTTGGCTGCATAGCTAGAGGTATAACAAGGAGAAAGAGGGAGATTGTGATCCCTCTGTATAGAGCTCTAGTGAGACCACATCTGGAATACTGTGTTCAATACTGGAGACCTCACCTGCAAAAGGATATTGCTAAAATAGAACGGGTCCAAAGAAGAGCTACAAAAATGGTGGAAGGTCTAAAGCATAGAACTTATCAAGAAAGACTCAGAGTTCTTAATATGTATAGCTTGGAGGAAAGAAGAGAAAGGGGGGACATGATTGAAACCTTTAAATATGTTAAAGGACTGAATAAAGTTCAGGAGGGAAGGGTTATTAATAAGAAACTGAATACAAGAACAAGGGGGCACAATCTGAGGTTAGTTGGGGGGAAAATCAAGAACAACAGCAGAGGTGTTTGATAAATCCACAGTAACTGAATTTAAACATGCCTGGGATAAACATGTATCTATCCTAAGATAACAATAAAGGAATAATACAAGGGGCAAACTAGATGGACCAGGTGGTCTTTTTCTGCCGTCAATCTTCTATGTTTCTATGACTCTGGGATGCCCCCAAACCCACCTGGAAGTGCCTGCTTATGGGTGAGCCTTATTTAAACCCTGACAATTTCCTTCCCAGGCCTGAATTTTCTAGAACTGTATCTAAAAATTTGGGCAAGTCCCTGCCAATTCAGCAGCGTTGGCAGCTATCAGAATTCCTCTTTAAATTATGACAATATTCAGCATGTTGTGCCATGATTTTTCCTAGTACGTTCTTATAACTCTGGGCAGTGCCTATACAGGGACATAGGCTGGCAGGGTACATGTCTCAGGTGCTCAGTGCTAGGATGAGTGCCAATAATTCATGATCCCTAGGCCTGGGCATTTAGAGACACAAATAGGAGAGCAAACTAAATCCTTGCCCAAGGTTTAGGAATACGTAGGTAAAGCTCTGACCTATAATAAGATCACCTCTGTTGCTGTGTCAGCCTTGATATCTTTCACGGCACATCTGCTCAAGGTCTCGACGGTATTGTGACCCTCTTCTAGACAGTTGCTCATTTACATTTATGAACGCTGCTTTTAGTACAGAGATTTTTGCGAATCATATTTCCTAAGCATGTTTTCAGCATCAGTAAAGGTCAAAAATAATGGCCCATGTGGCAAATTTCCTGCATCTAGCAATTCACAGATGATCTCTAAGCTGCTTATTAGTCAGACACGGTTCACCCTGACAATTATTCATAGCTTACATTTCCTGCCCACAGATTTACATAGTTCCTCCAGTTGAGAGACGCTAACCTTTCTAAATGATTATCCTGCTAAGCAGAGATGGTTTATCTGTTTGTGGTCCTGTGCCATGATTATCTCTGACCAGACATGGCATTACAGCCCCCCAGATCCTTTATATACCTTCGCCAGTTCACTTCATAAATATACACTTGTTCCCATGGCAACTGGACAGCTGCAGTGATGGAGTCAGACACTTCATGCCCGCTCTGAGTTCTGCCTACTTGCTCTGAACAGGTGCAGTGTAAAGCCGAGCTGTTGTTGTCCTCCGACGTGACACTAATTTCATTGTTAGAGGCGAGCTGTACAATTAGGCTAGTGTGTCAGGATGAAGTGGAGGAATTCACACTCACATTCCAACCACTGCCCTTTACACTCCTTTATAATGCCAGTGTCAGATGGCGTATCCGTGGCTGAAGATCTGCAGCGGCATGGCACAGTCCTGCTGCAGGATCACCCTATTATAATATAACACACTGGTTATTACAGGTTATTTAGGTTTCACCGAGGACGATGAAGATACACAGCCCAACATATAAAGGCAAAAGCAGGACAGATATACAGAGCTGGATTATTGTTACCCCGGAACCAATGGCTGTCACATGACCACATAATTGTTGACACTTATTGTTCTACAACTCTGACCCCGTTAATCTCTTTGCTCGTTGTGCTTCTGCTAACCTTCTGTTGCCCGCTTCTGCCTGTTGCACCCACCTAGTAGATCACTTTCAATGCAACTTTAAGTGGTCATCTTGAAGGGCATCTTTCAGCAGATTTGTACCTATGAAACTGGCTGATCTGTTATATGTGCGCTTGGCAGCTGAAGGCATCTGTGTTGGTCCCATGTTCATATGTGCCCACACTGCTGAGAAAAACAAAGTTTTAATATATGCAAAGACTTTTCCCCCATATATACTTCTCCTACTTGTAGCACCAGTAGCCAGGCATCTATCTTTGTATCCACTCCCCTGCATGTCAGCTTCTCTCTAGCCTTCCATACCAAGCCATGACATGTGGCATTTCAACATGTCCTTGTCATGTCAGTTCCAGTGCACTTTTCAGACTCAAGGTCCTAAGACTCCCTTATGACCTGCTGTCACTGCTGAGGATGACAGCCATAGGAACACAGAAAACAGTTGGAGGTACAGAAAAAGAGTATCTGTGAGGAAAACCACAAGGGGCGCCATTTAGGCACTTTCACACTGAGGGGCACCTTCTTTCTGGCACAATTTACAAATAACATTATACATGGAGAGGGCCTACTCATGAAACCTCTGCAGAGGGTCTTTGCGCAGGAGATACAGGCTGGTTTACAAATGCCCCTGTCGCCATTGGAACAAACAGAATACAGACTACCTTGAAATGTAGCCTGTATCCTACTGAGACCCTCTGAGATCATCAACAAAAACTACTGCCCTGTAACTGTGATAATGAACGTTTATTAGAGAATTGTATGGAATCCCTTATAAATAAGTGCAGGACGTTTGCCTCTAAGCTTTATACTGTATACCGATGAACAGAACAATCAATAGGGAATGATACTAAGAGATCAGTATTACCAGACAATTCTGGTAACAGAGCGATTAAACAGTGGTGCCAAGAAAAAGCACCATTCATTTCCAATAAAAATAGCAGTGTTATCACAAGTGTGTATATGAATGAGACATCTATGGTAACGAAGGAAACATCCCGCTCATCCACCACCTGCAAGCGGAAAAACATCCTGTTTATAAGGACTGGCTATTTAAAAGATTGCTAGCACTTCAGTCCTCCGGGAGGAAGTCATTGTATACAAGTGTCCAGGACATTTCCTATTTTAAATAAATATTTACACTAAAAAGCAAATTTAGGGCTTTTCAGAAACCAGATGGACCCAGGTGACTGAATACATTGGAGCACTCCTTTTTATGTACATAACAAGCTAAGTAATAGGTTTTTACAAAATTAAAGAGGATTCCACTCAAGATGCAAAACTAAACATCTACTTATTCATATTAATAATCAAAGATTTATAGTTTGGTGTTATGTTTTATTTACTCACAGTTTTTTTGTGGCCGCCATAACTGCAAAAGTGACAATGGGAGGTACAGCCATAATGGTTGCCACCGTTGAATTATCAAAAACTGATGGTAAATTGTCCTTTTGTCAGAAGTTACAATATTGTTAGAAATAAGTTATTGTTAGTTAAAATAAGTTAGAACCAGTACCTGGTTCAGAATACTTTTGAAATTGCATGTTATTTCAGATTTTGTATAGCCACTGAGTTAAGCAATAAAATGTATCTGTGTAGCGCCACCTGCTGTTTGTTTGTTTTTCTATTTCTCTGTCCACCATTGAGGTAAACATGTATGTTCAGTTCCATCCTTAAACTGCCACCAGCCTTATAATGTGCTACAAACTGTGACAGGAAGCTAGCTGCAGCAGAAAGGACATGCCCCTGAGAATGGACACGCCCCTGAGCTGCCAGCTTGAAATAAATCTAGCAGAGCACTCAACTGGAGCAGTGAATGGGGGGACCTCTGGATCCATGTGAGGTACAGGGCAGTTCTAGCTGTGTTAGAAAGAGATTATCATATACTATATAACATCTGATTTTCATTTTTTACACTAATCATAGGATAACCCCTTTAATTCAAATCTGACAGTAATATGGTTGTTCTTTCCTGTGGCTTTTGGAAAAATGTCCACCTTAATAGAAAATAGCTCCATAGGCTGAACTGGTGGATAAAAGGCTGAACCGGTGGATAACAGGCTGAACCGGTGGATAACAGGCTGAACCGGTGGATAAAAGGCTGGACTGGTGGATAACAGGATGAACTGGTGGATAAAAGGCTGGACCAGTGGATAACAGACTGAACTGGTGGATAACAGGCTAAACCGGTGGATAACAGGCTGAAGCGATGGATAAGAGGCTGAACCGGTGGATAACAGGCTAAACCGGTGGATAACAGGCTGAACCGGTGGATAACAGGCTGAACCGGTGGATAACAGGCTGAACTGGGGAATAACAGGCTGAACTGGTGGATAAAAGGCTGAACTGGTGGATAACAGGCTGAACTGGTGGATAACAGGCTGAACTGGTGGATAACAGGCTGAACTGGTGGATAACAGGCTGAACCGGTGGATAACAGGCTGAACCGGTGGATAAAAGGCTGGACTGGTGGATAACAGGATGAACTGGTGGATAAAAGGCTGGACCAGTGGATAACAGACTGAACTGGTGATAACAGGCTAAACCAGTGGATAACAGGCTGAAGCGATGGATAAGAGGCTGAACCCGTGGATAACAGGCTGAACCGGTGGATAACAGGCTGAACCGGTAGATAACAGGTTGAACCGATGGATAAGAGGCTGAACCGGTTGATATCAGGCTGAACCGGTTGATATCAGGCTGAACCGGTGGATAAAAGGCTGAACCCGGTGGAATAAAAGGCTGGACCAGAGGATAACAGGCTGAACCGGTGGATAACAGGCTGGACCGGTGGATAACAGGCTGGACCAGTGGATAACAGGCTGAACTGGTGATAAGGCCTGGGAACAGGCTGAACCGGTGGATAACAGGCTGGAACCGGTGGATAACAGGCTGAACAGGTGGATAACAGGCTGAACCGGTGGATAACAGGCTGAAAACCGGTGGATAAAAGGCTGGACTGGTGGATAACAGGCTGAAGCGATGGATAACAGGCTGAACCGGTGGATAACAGGCTGAACCGGTGGATAACAGGCTGAACCGGTGGATAACAGGCTGAACAGGTGGATAACAGGCTGAACCGGTGGATAACAGGCTGAACCGGTGGATAAAAGGCTGGACTGGTGGATAAAGGCTGGACTGGGGAATAACAGGCTGAACCGGTGGATAACAGGCTGAACAGGTGGATAACAGGCTGAACCGGTGGATAACAGGCTGAACCGGTGGATAAAAGGCTGGACTGGTGGATAACAGGATGAACTGGTGATAAAAGGCTGACAGTGGATAACAGACTTGACTGGTGGATAAACAGGCTGAACCGGTGGATAAAAGGCTGAACCGGTGGATAAGCTGAAGGCTGGACTGGACTGGCGGATAACTGGCTGGACCGGTGGATAACAGGCTGATCCGATGGATAAAAGGCTGGACTGGTGGATACAGGCTGGACTGGTGGATAAAAGGCTGGACTGGTTGATAACAGGCTGAACTGTATGGATGCATGTCTTTTTTCAAACTTACAAACTATGGAGGCTGCCTGCGTGAAAATGGGGATATGTGTGGGTTTAGCTCTGAACCTGGACAACCCCTTTAAACTATAACAAAAAGAAACATGAAAGATTTCTAGTAGTGCTGCCTGATCACATCGAGTTAGCTCCAACATAGGTTTTACATATTGTATACTTTTTGGCTATGTTTTTCTGCCAGTTGATATCTCAAGTGGGTACGGGTGAAATTAGTGGAACGCATCTTTCATGAGGCATGAATTTGAGGATAACTAAGGGTAGGTTCTCATCTGTGGCACAAACTCCGGTAGTCTGTTCCATCATAGCCAGATATAGCCACATACTGCTGGATCCCCATTGATTCGGTATCTGAGGAAGGAAGCAGTTCGCCTCTGAAACGCATTATACGTGATTTTACATATTTTATTGTTTTAATAAATTATTTTCTACATCAGTATTCTGCGCTGGGGGAAACCTGCTTTTTTCAATTTTTGCTGTCCTGCAAGTATCAGGAATCCTCTGGATGACCGCCAGGTGAAGATGCCGATTACCGTCAGTGTGGAGTGAACTGTGTCTGTAATGACACTCTGGTGAGTTGAATACTTACCCTGCAGTTGCATTTTTGTAGGTTTGATGGGCCTTCAATATGGAGTGCCATATGGTTTAATCTTTTACCATTGACTATAGTGGGATCCGTTAGTGATCCGGCAGCTTTCCACCATAAATGTCGGGTTTCAGATAAACAAATTTATCTGGCCAAAAGCCAGGATCCCCGTTGAATCTCATTATAGTAAATGGGGATCAAGCAGTATTTGGCAATATCAGCAATGCCGGATACAGTAAACTTCAGTAGTCTGTTTCTCTGCTGGAACAAAATACCGGAGTTTGTGCTGGAGATGTGAACATAGCCTAACATTTGGAAAATAGTTTTAGTATTTAACTAAAAAATGCGTCCTGTGCCATTGATATCAATATCAAACATCGGTGAGGGCGTTCCTCAAAGAGATTTCCACCCAAAACATAAATTAGAGCAGTAGACAACGTTAATTATGTTTTACTTAGGGCAATTTCACGCCAACGTATTCAGTGTGACAGCAGTATTTCCCAGACTGAACACTGCTCATGTGATACAAACTCACGAACAAACGAACTGTACTCACATAATGCCATCAGTAAAATTCAGTACAGCCACGGTTGGGCAGGAACACATAGCATTGTAATTCATTATAATGCTTTCAGTTCAGGTCACAGGAGCAGTGTTGAGACCAGGAAATACTGCTGTCACATGAATCGTATTTCCCTCACTGAATACTCTCATGTGAAATTGCCCTTATACAGATATTGTAATATTTCTGTTCTGTTGTAGCTGCCAATTTTTGGTAAAAGTGACAACAGGAAGTGCAGCCATCTTGGTTGCCTCCTCTGAATTAGCTTCTCATGGCGATATTATCATTATGAAAATGCTGACAGACTGAGAGCTGAAAATTAGTTTCTGAGAAGTTGGAAGCGAAAGTAACATCATTAGCAAACTTCAGTTATGGATCTGATGGCGGTTTTACTAATATGTGGCTAATGAAGGGTCTAGCTGTTTGCTACATTCTTATTGCCATTTTATTTTATATTTGCACGTTGCCTTTTGTACTGTAGGAGATGTACACATTGAACAAATGGGGATAGAGCAGGCCCTAGGCTGGATGAAACTCATCCTCTGTCTGCATCAATAAACCCCATTTTTTTCTAGTTAGAAATACACATTTTTGTTGAAATGAAAATCATCCATCTAACAACTGTAATATCCCAGTTCCCTCACATGATTCCTATTACAGTAATAAACCCTGTTCTATAATGGGGATAATCTTTCTTCTCTCTAATAGCAGTTAAAAGGCAACATGTCACTTTTATGTCCTTGACTATAGGAGGCTTGTTTATTACACATGTAGCAGAGCTGAATTTTTCATTAATGCATCACAATAACCCACTGGGATAATAAAGGGAAATAATGCAGCCCTGTGTATAGGCACAAATAACACAAAGTGATGCCAAGAGACAAATCGACTCTACTACAGCTATGGCACATGTCACCATGCCATTAATCTCTATATTGCAACCTCTGTATTCCATTGATTAACTATTATGAAGATTGTTCTCCAATATTCTTATTGACAGCTGGGAAATAATCTACTCAATTATCAAGATTTTGTGTAAACAATTATCACCATGGCATACATGCATTAACTCACCATGGTAAACTTCCACTGTGCTTCACTTACCATACTTACCATGTGTTCATTATTTTACAGAAAAATCTGACAAGGAAAGTGACATGGTTGTTGACATGGTTGATCGTATTAGCTATGATGAATTTGGGTCCACTGCACACTTGTACAGGGCAAAATATTTAACTAACTGTATAATTTAAATAATGGACTAACTCTGAATGTTGGTGCAGTAGAACGTGATGCACACAACGATATATTACACCTGTAGCCACAGTAATTAAAGCTCCAGCATGCATCAAAGATTCATGAACTTAAGAAGCTTATAGTTGGATCTTTAATCGTGGCCTAATACTGATGCTATGTAACGCAACAGCTAACAGAAGCCATTTGCTATAATATATTTTGCTCCACAGCACAATTTAACAGGGCAAAATATTTAACCATTACCTAATACTGACACTATGTGACGCAACAGCTAACAGAATGCATTTCTTTTGATAAATTTGCCTCCACTGCTCATTTGAACAGGGCAAAATATTTAACCATGGCCTAATACTGCTAATAACTAATACATTTGGCTCCACTACACAGTTGAACAGGGCAAAATATTACATTGTCCTTGAATATGGACGCAACATAACTGTTTCGCTAACATAACGGATTAACTATGAATGTGGGAGCAGTAGAACATGCTGCACACTGCCATACACTCAACCTGCAGTCTCCCTAATGTCTCTTTGCACTGTCCCTGCACAAGCCCTCTCCAATATTCTTTTTTAAACCATTTTTCATCAACCCCATCCCTAGCGCATGAGTGCTTGCCACGTCTTTCCCTATGCTCAGCTCACAGTGAAATGACAGAGCACCCGCCGAATGCCACAGCAACTTGCTGAAAAATTTCCACTCTTGGAATGGCATTTTTCTTCCACCACTGCATGATGCATGCCTGCCACTGTTTTTATGAACCTGTGCACTGCAAGTGGTTTCCTCACAGGTAGTCTCCTGAGTAACAGACCCCTCCCACATTGTCTTGAAGGCATGCTTCCACTCTGTCTCACAGGCACGCTGCCACTCTGCTGTCTCACAGGCACACTGCCACCCTGCTGTATCACGGGCCCACTGCCACCCTGCTGTCTCACAGGCATGGTTCCACTCTCGCCCCGTGATGATGATAGCAGTTCAAAAAGAGCCAGACAATGATATAATAGACCGCCCTTTAATACTGTGGCACAGTAATTCTATATATAAAATAAGAGATTAACTGCGAATGTGTCAGCAGTTCAACAGGATGCAGACAACGATATATTACACCCCACTTTAATACTGAGGCACAGAATTCTATGTATAAATTAAAAGATTAACTGTGATTGTGTCAGCAGGTGAACAAGATGCACACAGCAATTTCAGTTAACCTGCACTGTCCCTGCAGTCTGCTGGTTGGCTAACTGTATGGCATTATGGGTTACATTGCGTTCCCGTGCTTCTTTCATTCACTTTGTAACATGTGCAGCAGCCATTTAAGAAAAAAATTCTGATTCGTTACCATGAAGTGCAAGGAAATTTGGCTTTGTGGCAAATTAAATTTTTCCTAAACTTCAGATCAAATTCCACTTCGGATGTTTTGATTAGCTCAACACTAGTGATAACGTCACTGTATTGCACTCATAGGTGGTTTACCGACTAGTGGGGGTAATTCAAATATTAAAAAAAAAGTCTACCACCTTACATTGCTCAGGGAGCTCTGGCTTTCCTCCCACACTCCAAAGACATGCTGATAGGGAATGTAGATTATGAGCCCCACGGGGGACAGTGAGTGATGATGATATCTGTAAAGCGTTGAGGAATATGTTGGTGCTATATAAATAAGTCATAAATAACGTACAAATTGATTGTGATGCTGGATGTGTATGCTATGTATCAGTCTCTAGACACCAGCACTTTACATACGGTTATGTCCGGCTCCGCAAAAGAAAAAAACGGTCACTTGATATATGTGCAGATAACCATGTGATTGTTGGGGACAATCTGTGCAGATACAGCGATGACAAATACCCCTTGTAACCAAAGTGGAGCAACAAAGAGCTGACACATAAAAGGAGATGAAACGTAACCTATAAGAGGCAGGTAAAACCTGATTGTTGCTATGGTAACATAACACACTTTTACCGTTAAATAACCACTTACCGTATTTCTAATCTACAAGGTATGTCATCCCTTCATTACAACCTATCCAGCGAAACAAAATTGTGTGTTCTTCCCATTCTCATCTTTGTCACTTTCATATAATGGAAAATGTCAGCATCTGCTTCTCATCTCATCTAAAATGTATTCAAACATTCTGCTCTTGGAAATCTATGGACATCTGTATCATTAGGCTTTATGGCCATAACACATCACTTAGAGGATAGACATTAGACTGGGAATCCCACTGGGATCAGAGATTGGGACATACCCTGTACAGCGCTGCAGAATATGTTGGTGCTATATAAGGAATGAATTAAGACATCTTGAGGCGGAACTTCCCCCCACCCCTTACTTGACGAAGGGTTGAAATATTACGATTTTCCACCACTTCTGTTTGCTAGTACATAGCTGTAATTTGCACAGAATACACATAGAATGTAATATATAAGGGGTAATAGATTGGAATGCCTTCATATCACAGCACAAAACAGCAAGAAGTTGATATTTCCAGTATTTAAATGTGAAATCTTCTCTCCAAAATGAAATTTAATGTAGAATTTGCTGCCTTCCCCTTTAGAAGATGTGTTCCGTTATAAAATGTGACAAGACGTGATCTGTTCAGCTGGATCCCCGTTCCAGCTACTGCTAAATGTATATTAATGCTTTTCATTGATGAAACCGACCTTTGTAGTGGAAGTGATTCTTCTAGCATAGCTTTGCCTTATGCATATCCTTTACTTTTTGTGAAAGATTAACAGAGAGTCACCGTGCTGTCTGTTTTCAAATCTATCATGTAGATGAGCTGTTAAAGCTACAGAAGAGCTGACTGCAGGCATCACCATGCATACCAATGTAATTACTTTACAGCCAAGCCAGTGTTTCTGGGGGAAGAGTGCCACCATCTGGCACTAAGAAGTCCTCCCACATTCCTGCACATGGCATGAAATTCACTTCCACAACATGGTAGATAGGTACTGTAGATTAGATAGATAGATGGAAGGATAGATAGATAGATAGATAGATAGATAGATAGATAGATAGATAGATAGATAGATAGATACTTAGACACGAGGGCGTAGATTTATAGATAGACAGATAAAAAAAATTACTCTAAAATTAATTCATATGCCATGAAATGTAACTCTGCAACATGGTAGATAGGGACTGACTATTATATAAATAGATAGCAGATGGGTGATAGATAATATAGATAGATATTAGACAGATCAGTAGGTGAAAGATAATATAGTTATAGATATATATTACACAGCAGATGGGAGATAGATAGATAGATAGATAGATAGATAGATATTACATATATAGATAAGAGATATATAAATAGAAAAATGTGATATAGATGACTGATTAAAAAAAATAGATAATAGATAAATAGATATATAGGTGCAATTAGATAGATGTTCATGGACATGGGAGAAGGGTACTATTATGGGTAGCGAACATCCATGCGAATGTTCATTTGATCAATTGTCGGCTCATTTAGCCTCGAGATGTGACATCACAGTTTATCTCTGTTCTATATCACTAATGTACACCATATCCAAGTGACATCACTGTGACTTTTATTGTTGTGCTATTAGCCATATGCTGTGACATCACTGTAGCATTTATTATGCCTGCACAGTAATATCACTTTTTATTATCTCTGTATTGTGACATTGCGGTACCTGTATCTGTGGTGTCACATCTGAGTTTTTGGCTATCTTTGTGTGCATTTGCATGTTTGAATAAAGGGGTATTCCCATCTCAAAAATGTAGTTTGTATAGTTAGAGATAGCCATACCAATATTATTACTAATAGAATGTATTTATATAAAATGTACCGTTTAGAACAGGGGTAGGGAACCTCCGGCTCTCCAGCTGTTGTGAAACTACAATTCCCAGCATGCTTCATTCATTTCTATGAGAGTTCTTAGAAGAGCAGAGCGAGTATGCTTGCTGGGAGTTGTAGTTTCACAACAGCTGGAGAGCCGGAGGTTCCCTACCCCTGGTTTAGAAGATTTACCTATTTGTATATCCATTGTCGCACACACATCAGTCAGACCGTTGCCCCTAGTTACGACCACCGTGGACATGTAGTAGTGGTGGCCGGCTTGCTCCTGTTCATACCTGCTCTGAGATAACTGCTGGATTGTGAACGCACATTACATGAGCATGCGGAGACACATCTTAGGGTTGCAGCATTTTTGTCTGCGCTTCCAAAACGCAGAGAAACGGATCCTGTTCCAAAATCAATTCATCTCTATGGAGCAGGATCCGTTTATAAAGTCTGCATTTTGGATGTATCCTGACCATTGCGTTTTGGACTGGTAGCGTCCAAAACGCAGATGTGAAAGTACCCTAAGATGTGTCTCCGCATGCTCATGCAATGTGTGTTCACAAAACAGCAGTTACCCCAGAGCGGGTTTGAACAAAAGCAAGCCGGCCACCACTACTACATGGCCGCGGTGGCCGTAACCAGGGGCAACGGCCTGACTGATGTGTGTGGGACAATGCCTATACAAATAGGCAAATCTTCTAAATGGTACATTTTATATAAATACATTCTATTAGTAATAATACTGGTATGGCTATATCTAACTATACAAACTACATTTGTGAGATGGGAATACCCCTTTAAGTATACTGCGCTTTTAGGATATAAGCATATTAGGTGCCGATGTTGTGCCTGGGACTGGAGCCTGAAGTGGTCCAATGATTCCTCTGGTACACAAGAGGACCATATAGTCTTGTACCGTCCTGCAATGTATCGGCGCTGAGATCTCATTGTACTGCAGTGTACTGTAATACAATGTGGATGAACTGCTTGACTTCTTTTTACTCCACGTGTGACTTTTATGCTATTCTGCATCTGGCTTATGGTTACGCTTTGCAAACTAATTAAAAAGCCTCTAAAACTATGTGTTACCTTTAGCAGAATTCAACAAATAAAACCAAATATGAAACCAGTGCTTAAAAGGGACACAAATCTGTAAACCCTTTGTAATAATTCATTAGGGAGAATTATATGCACATTTTCGGTTAAGTAATAATATATTTCAAGAGGACCTGTAGCCTCCACTGTGCTATTCGTGTGCTATTCCTTTATTATTCAATGTAAACTGCTCACAGTTCATTCATGTAGAAATAAAGAAGAAGACCAGACCTCTGCGTGCCCTCTCCAGTAAGTGGAGTCCAAATCGGTAAGTATAAGTAAAGGGTTATCCAACCCCTATAATGACCCCCACTGCCCGGGCTTCTCGTATACATTATACTTACCTGCTCCCCGGCACCCGTGACAGAGAGATGCAGCGGCGGCTGAGCAGGGATCTCGAGCGACATGGGTGCGGAGGAGCAGTTAAGTATAATGTGTACGAGGTGCCAGGGCTTGGGGGGGCATTATAGGGGATGGATAACCCTTTTAAATATTCTTTATTTCAGCAACATGTTTCGTCAGGCTCATAACATTAACAAACAGTGTTAAATATTCGTTTGGCGGGTAAAGGGGGTGATTGGGAGGATCGTGAATATAGCGTTCCACTTGTGGCATCCCTATCTAGGGATTGACAGTTCTGGAGCGGAATTTATCTTTCCTGTTAAGTGCCTTGACAGACTGTGTTTCGCAGACAGACACTGCTCTGTTAATTAAAGGAGCGTCTCTCTTGTACACCGCTCTGCGTCATACCAGGAGCCCATCCCCTGCAACTCGCTGCCGCACTGGTCACAGTTTTAATACATGTAACGAGAAAAGAAACACAGTCAAGGCGCTTAACAGGAAAGATAATTACCTCTCCAGAACTGTCAATCCCCAGATATGGATGCCGCAAGTGAATTGTTATATTCACAATCCTCCCACACACCCCCCTGTGATACATTGTTTGTTAATGTGAGCCTGGCGAAAGGGGGCTATTCGGCCTTGAAACGCGTAGTTCAAATAAAGTATATTTAATTTACTTACCGGTTTGGACTCCACATACTGGGAAGAGCACCGCAGAGGCCTGGTCTTCTTCTACTTTAAAGGGATTTTGTCAGCAGGATAAGGTGTATAGAGCTTTTAACATTTACTTATTCCTCTCCGTGATTTATTTCAAAATATACTATTATTATTTTTATTAGTGCTTTAGTTTCTTCAAAAAATCGTTTTCATTCATATGCTAATAACTTACTTAAGGAGCCCAAGGGGCTGTCTTTCTGGCCATTGGAGCCCAGCCGCACCGCTTATTTTGGAGCCCAGCACCGCCCTCCTGCTAATTATTCACACCCCTTAGAACTCTGCTTCTTCTCTTGCTGCGGTAATCTCGCGCATGCGCCATGGATACATCAGTGTTCGCCTGTGTGGTGTCCCGGCAGTGGCCTTATCCGACTAAGTGCGCATGCACGAGATTACATTGCAAAATAAGCGGTGCGGCTGGGCTCCAACGGCTGGGAAGACAGCCCCTTGGGCTCCTTAAGTAAGTTATTAGCATATGAATTAAAATGATTTTTTGAAGAAACTACAGCACTAGTAAAAGTAATAATAGTATATTTTGAAATAAATTGCGGAGAGGAATAAGTAGATGTTAATGATGCTGAATGGCAGATATTCATGAAGCTGTATTTTTCAGTTAATTTTACCTTTCTGATGTCTGTATTCAGCCCTTAGCAACCCTATTTCTCTGTGCCTCTATTTCAGCATCTTCCTAAAATGGTCACTGCTGCCCTTCTTGTGGTGATGTTTGCCCTGTCCTTGAGGCCATCCTGTATTTCTCTCACTTCCCATAAGCCTTTACTCTCCTCACATGAACTAGCAGGATCAATCACAATACAGATAACTCCCCACTACCCCAGAGCAGTGTGTATCCTCACATACAGATAACCAGAGACAAGCCCTACATTACATGAAGTCAGTAAGCATTTGTTTTAACCTCTTAATAGTCACTTGTCCCTCATTATCTTTCACACTGATAGGGAGGGTGGGGGGTTGCTTTAGCTGCTCATATCTCTGGTTTGGCACCAGCTAGAAATATGTTGTATTCTTATATGTGTTGTATTCTTTTAAAGCTGACATATTAGGCTTTAAGACAATGCCAAAATGACATAAATCTGTTAACTACAAGGGAAGATATCACTCATAGAAATCGGATGCTGTGAATGAAGCTGAAAATGAAAGTGTAAGCAGATTTTACTCAAAATTATTCCCGACTCGATTTCTAACAGCAATTTCTCCTCTGTTGCTTAGAGCTCTCATTCTGGTCTTGAATTAAAGCCTGGACTGTCCTCTTTCAAACAAGCGAAGTTGCATGTTTCCATTCATAAGATACCTTTCACTTTCTGCCTCAGCCCAGCACCAGGCACTCAGGGCTAATCTCCTCCCCCCAGTGCTGATTGTCTCTTGTTATGAGAAAGAGAAGACTTTCTGCACATGGTTACAGCTTGAGAACACAGCAGCTGAATAGGAAAGTAGCATGCATCTGTGGGGGTTATTAGTAGGTAAAACTGAGAGTGATCAAATTTTAAAGAACAAAAGCATTTATACAGCAGGATGTACTATACCATTAGGGGATAAAAAAATGAAACGGCAACCACCCACACACGGATTGCTGTGCGGTATAGAAACACAGCCTGTACCTACTGTACCATGATTGTGTTTTACACAACCCTAAGAGGTAAGCACATTACCACTTATTTACCTCTATACGAGTTACGGTCCTGCATGCCTGCCTTTGTCTATTTTTTCATACACAGTTCACAACTCATTTATAAGTTCTAGCAGGAATAATAAAGGAATGACACATCATAGAGCCATAAGAATAGATGCATCAAAATTGTTATTACATGGGGAATGGAAACCATTACTACAGCAGATATGTCAGGAAAGGTTACAGGTCCCTTTTACTATGGAACCAGCGACATCAGCAGCACAGAAAGACTGCATCTTTTACGCGGCCACAGAAATGATTGCAGTATGTCACTCCGTGTAAACAGGGGTACAGTGAATGAGAGGCAGAGGAAAGGAAGGGGTTAATTATTGCTCACCTCACAATCATTGACAGTGAAAGTAAGATTAAGCGCTTATCGACTTGCATACCATCGATTGGCAGCTCATTATGGCAGAGAATTTTCCCATGTAAAAGGGCCCTTATACACTTCAACTTCTGTTCAGCTCATTAAATTGCTCACCCATAAAAAGCTAATGTGGCTGGTTTCGTTCTGCACATTAACATAGCTATAGGGGTGGACAGATGCATTTATAACTGGACCCTGGTATCTGACTGGTTCCATATGTCCTCTGCCCTGTAGCAGTATTATAACTGGATAGTGCAGTAGCATGAGATCATTGGTAACTGAACAATACTGTAATAGTGCTAGATGGTGCTATCCAAAAATACATATAAACTGAGATAGATAGCTAGTCTGTATAATCCATATTTCACTGACTTTAAACACCCCATCCTACACACCGACACAAATGGTGTGCAGCAAGAGGGCACTGCCAACAAACTGTCACAATTAGCAAAGGCTGTACCCATCAAAAATTCCCCAGGACAAAAATAATCATGTCTGCCTTGCTCCCAAGGAAAGACATTTCCTCCTTATAACCCAGCAAATCAATACCAAGCTGGCCACCAATATTACACAAATACCAAATATAAAACTGGCACAACACCCAGAAATTACACTCAATTGCCTGTACAATCACTCCTGAGACACACCTGTCAGACCACAACCAGATCCTGCTGCACATGAGATCCACGAAGAAGCCACCCACACCGCAGTCCCATCAGTTTGGTCTCCACAATCTGCCACCATCCTTTAAATGGGTCAGCCGGTCTGCCATCGAATACACCAACGCGACCAACTTAACTGAAATCAAAGAACTGCTCACAAACTTTTATATGTGCTTCTATGAGTCAGACCAACAAGGGGTCAACCAGGCAGTGAAGAACTTCTGTACACCATGGCAGAACTAGCAGGCCTGAAACGGACCAATCTCAAAAGACCTAATAACAAACAGTCCCATAAATGGTTTGACAGCGACTGAAAGGTTCCATGACGTTTCCTAAGGGTAGCTTCCAACCAAAAACACCCCAACAACAGGGATGTGAGGGAGGCCTATGATATTCTATGTAGGCGATACAAAAGCACCCTCAGAGAGAAGAAACAGAGGCACCTCTCTCACAAACTCCAGCAGCCTGAGGACTCCCTCCAGGACAACTCATTTTGGGAGACCTGGCACCATATGGGCACAAAGCCCAAGAAAAACTCCCTCCATATTGAAAACGGTAGCATCTGGCTCAGCTACTTCAGAGACCTCTACAAAACATCCCTGAAGAAGACCAAACCCTGGAACAGCAACAGAAAAACTGAGAGACATGGAGGAAGCCAGCAAGGACTTCCAGAACCCTCTGGACTCCCCAATCACGATGCAAGATATACAGGAAAGAATCGCCCTGCTGAAAGGCAAAAAGGCCAGCGGTAAATCCTTCCAGAGATGATTAAATACAGCACCCCGGACATACACACTACACTGGCTCAATTATTCACCCTTCTCCTCATTGCGGGACACTTTCCCAAGACTGGAACCAAGGCCTCATAACAGCCATCTACAAAAATGGGGACCAATATGATCCAGCCAATTACAGAGGGGTCTATGTCAGCAGCACTCTGGGGAAACTGTTCAACAGTATCTTCAATAAAAGAATGCTCACCTCCGACAGGTTCATGCACCAAACGTGGCAATATATTTGCCTGTTTTGTGGACTTTAAGAAGGCGCCCGGGTCTGTTCCAATACTGCCAGGCTATCTTGGAGGCCTCTCTCTGTTGGGAACAGAAGCAGTCATGCAGGGGGAGGCCTGGTGCTGAGGAGACCTTCCATCTGGAGTTCTGCAAATACCTCCTCTAAGTCCATCGCTGGAGATGGAGACAGGCCGTGGCAGAGCAGACTGTTCCAGCACTGTGTGCAGGGGGCCCTGGAGGATGAGGCCCACTTCCTGCTACACTGCAACAAATACTCACCGGTGAGGGCTGCTCACTTCCAGAGACTCTCCGCTCACATGCCGGATTTCACCTCAGTAGATGAGCAGAGGAAACTCCACATCCTACTGGGCGAAGAGGAGTCTACTGTGGAGTCCGCTACCCAATATGTCTCCACCTGCCACCAACTGAGAGGAACATGAGATACCATGGAGTGATAGGGCCCAGAGCCCTCCAACCCAGTGTCAGCTGTCTGTCCAGCCAAAACTCCCAACATGCCCTGAATAAGGCACAAATAAAGGGGGTCATAAAGAGCTGCAAAGAGCGATACAAATAGAGTAATAGAGAAGCTAAATAAACAACCCCCAGAAACTCACCATGTACCATTTAGTGCAAAGGGACTACACCATGGTGCCCTACCTGGAGAGGAACCCCCCACCCAAACACAGACACTGAGCACCCACAGCCTGGAGATGGAGACAGGGCGGCATAGGCAGACATATAAGCTGTGCCAGAGCAGACTGTGCCAGCACTGTGTGCAGGGGGCCCTGGAGGATGAGGCCCACTTCCTGCTACACTGCAACAAATACTCACCCGTGAGGGCTGCTCACTTCCAGAGACTCTCCGCTCACATGCCGGATTTCACCTCAATAGATGAGCAGAAGAAACTCCACATCCTACTGGGTGAAGAGGAGTCCACTGTGGAGACCGCTACCCAATATGTCTCCACCTGCCACCAACTGAGAGGAAGATGGGATACCATGGACTGTTATGCCCCAATACTGCTCCTACAACTCCACCCCTTTACCGCCCACTATATGTTGAGACACTATGGACACCTATACTGCCCCTTTAACCCAAAATGTACCCCCTTTAATTTCTACATCAACCCACCCTCCACAATACCTATTATTTCTTTTGCTTTGGCTATGCTAAATGGTTTACCTGGACGTGCCAATAAAGCTTTTTTGAATTTGAATTAGACAGATGATAGATAGATATAGATAGATAGATACTGATAGAGAGGGAAAGGAAAGAGATAATGTATAGTGTAAGTACAGATTTTTTAATTGAGTCCAGGACCTTCAGCTTTTCCTCTGGCTTATCGTATATAAAAGTGCCTGGAGATAAGTGATGCACACGAGATACTGAAAGCTGGGAGCCCAGTCCATTACTTACGTGTGCTGTCATGTCAGTATCCAGGCAGAGGTTTAGAATTGGTTCAGCCGTGTTCCTGACTCATAGCTCACTTATTGACATTAACCATAAGAACACTCTCATGTGATATTCAATGAGATGTTCTTGTTCTTTACCTTGAATGCAACTGTTCAGTCTGCATTGTACAGTAGACTAATGGTTAGTACAAGAAGCTTCTCCATGAGGTCACATCAGGTCCCCATGAAAATGTTGCATCCTTTCACCAACCATAAGTCCACGTTTTAACAGATAAGTGATATATAATAATCTGCTGTGTATTATTTCTTTATCACCGACTTTCACTGTTTGATCTTTAGCAGAATGTTTGGGTACACGGGGCATGTATAATGCAGATTTCCCACCATGAAATTTAAACAAATCTTACTAGTTTACTGTGAAAAAAAATCCATGCAGAATCCGCATAGAAATTGAGTAGTGGATTTTACATCAGCTGCATGCCAATTTTTGCTATGGATTTCTACTGTGGATTTCACCCTTTGCAGTGCGTATGTTGAAATCCGCTGGAAAGTCACAGCTTTTGACGTAACTCTGTGTCAAAATCTGCAGTGGAATTTCTGCCGAAAAATAGGATTTGGCCTTAGGGTACGGACACATTCAGGGTTCCTGATGACATTTTGGAAAACAAAACCAAGAGTGAATTCAAAAAAGAGGAGAAGTTGTTTCTTTCCATTATACTTTCTCTCGTTTTATGATCCACTCTTTATTTGGTTTCCAAAACTGTATCAGGAATGCTGATCCTGTGGCCGTACCCTTAAAGAGGACCTGTCACCACAAACATGCTGCCTGCAGATTGCACTGCATTTTATAGTGATAGGTTCTCTTTAACTCTCTGCTTTTTCTGACTTAAATGGGTGGTGTCACCAAGCTTAATCTACAGTTTTCAAACCAGCACCTCGATCTGAATACTTTTCTAATGCTATGTAATAAAAAATTAGTATAGCCAGTGAGCTATTTACTAAAATGTATCTGTATAGCGCCACCTACTGTTTGTTCCGCCTCTTATTTTTGGTCCATCTCACTGAGCTGGTCGCACATTCTCAGTTTAAATCTTTAACTGCCACCAGCCATATGTTCTGTTAGAAGCTGGGTCAGCTACAGCGAGAGCTACCACAGAAACGACACACCCACCGAGCTGCCAGGCTGATGATAATGTAGAAGAGCAAGTTGACCACTAAATGTGTAGATCTCTTTATCCTTGTGAGGTACAAGGCTGGTGCTAGCTTTGTTAGAAAGAGATTGTCATGTACTATATGATGTCTGGTTTCAATTTTTTACATCAATCATAAGTGTGTATATGGAGATAGCTGTCAGTCACTCAGCTGTACAGGGGGTAGTCTTAAGTATGGAAATAACAGACAAGAATCTTTTTTTCACAAATCTATATATAAATCTGTTTAGATTTTCCTGCTACAGTTAGAAACAGTGGGCATGGACCCACTGTGCCAACTAACCAGTTTGGCTTGGGGCTAAAACTAAGGTCTTGGTTGTTCCCTGGAATTCACCCTTTAACCTCTATATGAAGATCTGGACTTCACTGCAGGTTACCAACCAGGCCGCTACCTCCTGGAAAAGACCAAATGTAGTTGGCAGCTAACCCACTGAGTCAGAAACAATGGTGCAAATCACCGAGGGGTCAGGCAATATTCATAGTCAGGAGACATGCTAAGGTCAGAGCAGACTGTGTACAAACGTATCTGAGAAACAAGTCCAAAGTCAGGGCAGGTAGCAGAGGGTCAATACAAAAAACAGGTTAAGGTCAAGGCAGGCAGCCAGAAGCCAGAGTCAGTAGTCAGACAGAATATCACACCTTCACTGGTAACTAGAGAATAGGAACCTGTAACTCACCGATGACATCACTGCACCCAGCATGAGATTTTGCGCAGTATCTTCAATCAAGATGTTCACGAATGCCTCTCCACCAGAAAATGGTTGAGGGGAATATGTTTTTTTTGTGCTGCCATTTCAGGAAGAATAGATTTGTTACCAAAAAGCGTGAGAAAATTTGGCTTTGCGGCAAATCTACCGTATTTTTCACTTTAGAAGACGCACTTTTTTCCCCAAAAAAGTATGGGGAAAATGTCACTAGTAAGTGCTCACTAGTATGTATTAGGTGCCGGGAGCAAGGAAAGATACTCACTCACCCTCCTGCGCTGCAGCTCCGCTCCGGTGCTCCTCTGTCTTCTCTGGCGGGCGCTCCACTGTCCTGACCACGTACAGCGTCAGGACGTGGTGCGCGCACTATGACCTAACACTGCACGCAGTCAGGTGACAGTGCAGCGCCGGCAGGAGGAAGCCGCTCCGGGAGTAGCGCCGGACCCGGAGCGGAGCCGCGGCGCAGGAGAGGTGAGAGAGTTTTTTATTTTATCCTTATGGGGCTGATCTGAGGTCTGATGGGGCAGAGTGGGCTCATATGGGGGCAGAGTGGGCTGATCTGAGGTCTGATGGGGGAACAGTGGGCTAATATGGCGGCACAGTGGGCTGATCTGAGGTCTGATGGGGGCACAGTGGGCTAATATGGTGGCACAGTGGGCTGATCTGAGATCTGATGGGGGCACAGTGGGCTGATCTGAGGTCTGATGGGGCAGAGTGGGCTGATATGGGGGCTGATGGGCTGATATGAGGGCTGATGGGGCACAGTGGGCTGATCTGAGGTCTGATGGGGCAGAGTGGGCTGATATGGGGGCACAGTTGGCTGATATGGGGGCTGATGGGCTGATCTGAGGTCTGATGGGGGTCTGACATGGAGGGCTGATATGGGGTCTGATGTGATGTCCTGAAATTTATGGGGGGTCTTATATGAGGTGTGATGAAAAATATTTTTTTCTTATTTTTCCTACTCTAAAATCTGGGGTGCGTCTTATCAAAGGGGGCATCTTATAAAGCGAAAAATACTGTAATTTTTCCTGTAATTTGGATCAAAGTCAAACTCTCATGTGCACTGCAAGTACCTCTCCACGAGCAAATGGATAAAGTGAGTTTTTTTGTTTGTTTTTTTTACTGAATTCACCCCTGAAAGCCTACAATTATATAGTGTTGATCGAGCACCCAGGTGCTCGTGTGCTCGGGTGCTCTGGCCGAGCACTCGGAAGAGGGGAGGGTGTCTGGTTTAAAGGGGTCCCAAAAAAAAAATACAGACACAGACACTGAGTTAAACTTACCTTCCCCGGCAGCTCCCGACCTGTTCCAGCAGGAAATTCGGCACGCTGAGTGGTAAGTTTTACTACAGGGCCACCTGCTGGAGGGAGCTGCTGGGAAAGGTAAGGACAGATCCGTCATGAACTCCATTGAAAGTCAGTGGAGGACGGATCCGTTTACTAGTGTGTCACACCAAACGGATCCGTCCCCATTGACTTGCATTGGGGTCATGACGGATCTGTCTTGGTGCGGGGAGGGGACTCGAGCTTTGCGCTCGAGTACACTCGGTGTTCGGCGAGTGTACAACATTAAAAAAACACAACATTATCAAAAATTCTTTAAAAATATGTTAAACATTAAAAAGTGATTTAAACAGCCAGTCATTTTCTGATGACACATTCCCTTTAAGCACAGACCAATTTCTTTCCCAAGCACCCAGCACAAACAGCCCAAGGATGAAAGAGGTAAAAGCAAACATCCTGAGTATGGTAGGAAAGGATGTCCCAGGATCTTCTCTCATACAGGAGGAAGGGGAAACTTCTCCAGGGCGATACCTTGTGGAGACTTAGGCCGTTAGGTAACCAAAGGAAGAAAACAGGAACTGACATGATTGGGGCTGTTTCCAAGAGAGGATCCTATTTCTTTTCGGGATTGGAGCTAGTCTGTCAGGGTGCTGTTATGGGTGTGGGTGGAAACTGCAATACTAAAAAATAATAAAAAATAAAAACTGAAATTACACTTAGTAATTGAACACTTGTATAATACATATTAATATATCTGCGGTAAGATTGTATACAGCACAATACCATCATAATATCTCTCCTCTCATATACTCCTCTCAGATCCAACTACCAATATTTCCACTATGGTCATCAGTTCACATAATCACCGCACCTCAAACCCATGCTGGAGAAAAGAGTGTTACAGAGGAAACAGGAATTATTCTCAGCATCCGCTCCCCATAACAGATAAAATATTAGTATTTCTTCAATGTACATTTTCAGCTTCTTGAGCCAGACTGGTGCTGAGAGGATATAAATAACTGGCAATGCATAGTGCCAGCTGCACTGACAGCAGCACTGCATACAAGTATTCTTTTTGTAAGAGACCGCAGGGTGTAAGAAGAGAAAAGGAAATGAAATCTTCAGCAGAGCGTAGCAACCTGTGAATATTAGAACTAACATACCAAATAAGATTTGTGACATGACCCTACCCGTGCTCTATTTTTAACATAAAAGCTGATTGAAAAAATCATATTAGCATGCATATGTAGTCATAAGTAATTGTTAATGTGACAAATGACACTGGTCACATTTCATTTCTTTGCAGTTTTCTATTACCATCATGATACCTGGTCTCTGGAACGGTACATCTTAACCACCTAAACATGAAGAAATGTTCTCCATCCTCATATTATTAAAAGGGCTTTCCGGGATTTTAAAATTGATGAACTATCCTCAGGACAGGTCATCAATGTCATATCGACAGCGGGTCCGACGCCCAGCAGCCCCGCCAATCAGCTGGTTGAAAAGAGTGCCGCGCTCTGTGCGAACGCAGCCTTCCCTTCCTTGTTTAGCTGCTCTGTCATGGGGGAGACAAGGGAAGGTGCGCCCTGTACTGAATACCCCCCCCGTTCTCTCCCTGCCTGCTTGCCTCAGTCGGCCCTAGGCGGCCGCGGACAACCACGGTGACGGTCCCTGCTCTGTATAAGTGCACAGGGAGAACAGGGAACAATTGGAGAGACAAACACAGACGAAACAAACACAATATCAGAATAGTCAGCAAGCCGGGTCATACACAGGAGATAACGTCAATACCAGGGGTGAAGCAAAGAGAGGTCGAAGTCCAAGTCCAAGGTCAGGGTCAGGGTCAAACAGCAAATCAAACACAAGGTCGCACAAGCACTGATCAAAGTAGTAACGCTAATCACAGGCAATTAGGGAGGACAACTAGTGGCTTTAAATAGCCCTCCACTGGTCATGTGACGGGGCCAGCGTCACATGACCTCATTTGCATACCGAGCGCTGGCCAAACGTGACAGCGCTCAAATATGCACCAAATTTGGTCATGTGGCTGGCCAGCGCCACATGACCCAAACCAGGTATATAATAAATGTTCTGAGCGCTGGTTGCCCAGACCAGCGCTCAGATGTCCCCGCCTGCTCGTTTACTAGGGGGCGGGGAGGACGCCGGACGCGCTGTATCAGTGCGCGTGCCGGACCCTCTCCTGTGAGTGTCGTCATGGAGACGAGGACGCATCCTGCGTCCTCGCTCCGGCGCACTCCTGGGAGACCGGCGGCATGGCAGAGGGGAAGCGCGCCGCCGGCTCCCCGTTACAGTACCCCCCCTTCACGAGGGGCCACCGGACCCTTAGCTGGAGGAACCGGCTTTTCAGGATGCTGTCGATGAAAACTCCTAACAAGTGCGTCTGCATGCATCCTGCTCAGCGGTACCCAAGATCTGTCCTCAGGCCCAAATCCCCTCCAGTGTACAAGGTACTGGAAGGAATTCCGGACTTTCCTAACGTCAATGATTCTATGAATCTCGTGCTCCACTTGTCCCTCCACCTCGACCGGAGCGGGGGCAGTTCCTCTGGACCAGCGGGAGCAACATAACGCTTAAGCAAAGACATATGAAAAACATTGTGAACACGAAGGGAGTCAGGTAAACACAATTCAAACGACACCGGATTGATCACCTTGGTGATCCTGTATGGACCAATGAAGCGAGGCGCAAACTTATAGGATGGTACTTTCATACGTAGATTCTTAGTTGACAACCATACCATGTCCCCCACCTTGAAATTCACACCCTTAGAACGTTTCTTATCGGCCTTAGTTTTTTGAATCCTTTGGGCTCTTTCCAGGTTCGACTGAACCTGTGCCCAAACTGTGCACAGTTCCTGGGAGAGAGCATTGGCCTCTGGGACCGCCGAAACAGCTGGAGAAAAGGAGCCAAAGCGCGGATGAAACCCCATGTTGCAGAAAAACGGCGATACCCAGAAGACGAATTCACACGGTTATTAATCGCGAACTCGGCCAGAGACAGGAATCTGGCCCACACATGCTGGTTATCAGCAACATAACATCTAAGATACTGCTCAACGGACTGATTAAGACGTTCAGTCTGACCATTGGTCTCTGGATGAAAGGCTGACGAAAAGGATAAGGAAATATCAATCTTCTTACAGAAGGCCCTCCAGAATTTAGACACAAACTGCACCCCCCTGTCAGAAACAATATTCTCAGGAACACCGTGTAGTTTAACTATGTGGTCCATAAATACGGAAGCCAAAAACCTTTGCAGAGGGTAATTTACACAAAGGAATAAAGTGACACATCTTGCTGAATCTGTCCACCACTACAAGAATCACGGTTTTACCCTCAGAGCATGGCAAATCCGTGATGAAGTCCATGGACAGATGTGACCAAGGTCTACCAGGTATGGGTAATGGACGCAACTCACCCATAGGCCGAGTCTTGGGATTCTTGGACCTGGCACAAGTATTGCACGCAGTTACAAAAGCCTGAACATCTCTGGAGATTGACGACCACCAATACTGCCTAGAGACCAACTCCTTGGTGGCATTGATACCAGGATGTCCACATAAAACAGAGCTATGGCACTCACCCAGCAGTCGCAACCGCAAGTGAGCTGGCACAAATAACTTGTCATTGGGAGTACCAGTGGGAGCAAGATGTTGTCCTGCCGAGATTTCAGAAGCGAGATCAGATGAGGTAGCGGCTACGATGATGTCAGCTGGCAGGATGGGCTCAGGAGGGACGTCAGGAGGCTGATACGCCTGGAAACTTCGGGATAAGGCATCGGCCTTAATGTTCTTGCTTCCGGGCCTGAAGGTAACACAAAAGTCAAAACGAGTAAAGAACAAAGCCCACCTCGCCTGTCTGGGATTCAATCGCTTAGCAGATTCCAGAAACATCAAATTCTTATGATCCGTGAGGACCGTAATGCGGTGTAATGCCCTTCTAAAAAATGACGCCATTCCTCAAATGCCCACTTGATTGCTAGTAACTCCCTATTACCAATGTCATAGTTTCTCTCGGCAGGAGAGAACTTGCGGGAGAAGAAGGCGCATGGCTTGAGATTAGTTAAGGTGGAAGACCCCTGGGACAGTACTGCCCCCACACCATCTTCAGATGCATCCACCTCAACTACAAACGGCTTATTTTGATCAGGCTGGATCAGCACAGGAGCATCAACAAAAAAACCGCTTTAGCTTTTCAAAAGCTTCAATAGCTGCAGGGGACCAGTTGACTAAATCAGCTCCCTTGCGGGTCAAATCCGTAATGGGTTTGGCTATAACAGAAAAATTTTGATAAATTTCCGATAGAAATTAGTAAAACCCAGAAATCGCTGGAGCGCCTTCAGAGAGGAAGGTCGCACCCAATCTACAATGGCCTGTACCTTACCCGGGTCCATTTTGAAGGAAAAAGGGGTGAGAATGTATCCCAAAAAGGTCACTTCCTGAAACACCAAGATACACTTCTCCCCTTTGACAAACAACTTGTTCTCACGCAACACCTCCAGCACTTGCCTGGTGTGGGATACGTGACTCTCCCCAGTCTGTAGAAAAAATCAAGATGTCATCAATATAGACAATTACAAATTTTCCAATAAATGGTCTAAAAATGTCATTGACAAAATTTTGGAACACCGCAGGAGCATTACTTAACCCGAAGGGCATTACTAGGTACTCATAATGACCCTCCGGGGTATTAAAGGCAGTTTTCCATTCATCACCCTCACGGATTCTGATCAGGTTGTACGCCCCCTTCAGATCTAGCTTAGTAAACCAACAAGCACCCTGAACCTGATTCAACAAATCAGGAATAAGGGGCAGCGGGTACCTGTTTTTAACAGTAATTTTATTGAGTTCCCTGTAATCAATACAGGGCCTCAACCCTCCATCCTTTTTTCCGACAAAGAAAAATCCTGCCCCCATGGGAGAAACAGAAGGCCGGATGTGACCCTTGGCCAGACTCTCCTTGAGATAATCCCTCATAGACTGACGCTCTGGAGTAGAGAGATTATAGATACGGCCCTTGGGATATCTGGACCCCTCAATAATATCGATGGCACAATCATATTGCCGGTGAGGAGGGAGGAACTCAGTCTCGGACATGGAGAAAACGTCCGAAAAATCGTTGATGTACTCAGGTAAGAAAAGAGACTCAGTAGTACCTCCCAACTGCAATACAGATTTGCAACACTTGTCACAATTCAGCCCCCATTTTTCTAATTCACCTGTTGACCAATTGATTACAGGATTGTGGTCCTGCAACCAAGGTAAACCAAGAACTAGGTCAGCAGGTAAATTCTTTAAGACCCAAAAAACACATTTTTCGGAATGCGAAATCCCAACCGTCAGGGTCACACTAGGAGTACAGAACTCGATCCTCCCATTATTTAGGGGGGTGGAGTCGAGGGCGATAATTTGAATACCCTCCCTTAAAGGGACCATCGGTAAACCCACAGACTGTACAAAATCAAAATTAATAAAATTAGCAGCAGAACCAGAGTCAACAAAAGCCTTTCCAGAACCCCTGAATTGATCATATGCAATGGAGATGGGTACTAAAATCTTTCTCCTTACCACTGCTGGGGTTACCTTACTTCCCACCGGAGATCTCCTAGAGGGCGGAAGTTTTGGACACTGCTGGAGCCAGTGGTTCACCTCACCGCAGTAGAAGCAGGCTCCCTTTAAACGTCTTTGGTTTTTCAGGATACCTCCTAACTGCATGGACTCCGGGACCTTGGCAGGAGGTGGACTCAGAGGAGGAAACTCAGGCAGGACGACAGCTTGAGGAGTACTTGATCGTTCCCCTCTGTCTTTCTCTCACCCGTCGATCCAGCTTAATAGCTAAAGTCATGCTCGTCTCTAGGGAGTCAGGAGTAGGATAACTAACCAGAAGATCCTTGAGTTGGTCTGACAGCCCCACCCTAAACTGGCTTCTCAAAGCTGGGTCATTCCACCCAGAGGAGACACACCACTTCCTGAACTCTGCACAGTAATCCTCTACTGGGCGGTTTCCCTGCTGAATGTTCCTGAGCTGAGTTTCTGCTACAGTGGCCCAGTCTGGTTCTTCATACAAAAGACCTAAGGCCTGGAAAAAGGCCTCCACAGACAACAGACATGGGGAGTCAGATGGCAATGAGAAAGCCCACTCCTGCGGATCCCCTTGCAGCAAGGAAATAATAATTCCTACCCGCTGCTGCTCAGAACCCGAGGAGTGTGGGCGTAAACGAAATATAATTTACAACTTTCCTGGAAAGAACGGAAAGTTTTTCGGTTACCCACAAACCGATCGGGCAACCTTATATGGGGTTCAATAATGGAGGGAGCGGCTGCGGGTGCAGTTTGCAGCTGCTCCTGGTGTTGGATTCTCTCGGCCAGATCCTGGATCATCTGAGCCATGTCACCTATATGATCCGTGAGAACTCGCAACGGCTCCATTTAGTATGGCCTGTGATTCTGTCACGGGGGAGACAAGGGAAGGTGCGCCCTGTACTGAATACCCCCCCCGTTCTCTCCCTGCCTGCTTGCCTCAGTCGGCCCTAGGCGGCCGCGGACAACCACGGTGACGGTCCCTGCTCTGTATAAGTGCACAGGGAGGAACAGGGAACAATTGGAGAGACAAACACAGACGAAACAAACACAATATCAGAATAGTCAGCAAGCCGGGTCATACACAGGAGATAACGTCAATACCAGGGGTGAAGCAAAGAGAGGTCGAAGTCCAAGTCCAAGGTCAGGGTCAGGGTCAAACAGCAAATCAAACACAAGGTCGCACAAGCACTGATCAAAGTAGTAACGCTAATCACAGGCAATTAGGGAGGACAACTAGTGGCTTTAAATAGCCCTCCACTGGGTCATGTGACGGGGCCAGCGTCACATGACCTCATTTGCATACCGAGCGCTGGCCAAACGTGACCAGCGCTCAAATATGCACCAAATTTGGTCATGTGGCATGGCCAGCGCCACATGACCCAAAACCAGGTATATAATAAATGTTCTGACCGCTGGTTGCCCAGACCAGCGCTCAGATGTCCCCGCCTGCTCGTTTACTAGGGGGGCGGGGAGGACGCCGGACGCGCTGTATCAGTGCGCGTGCCGGACCCTCTCCTGTGAGTGTCGTCATGGAGACGAGGACGCATCCTGCGTTCTCGCTCCGGCGCACTCCTGGGAGACCGGCGGCATGGCAGAGGGGAAGCGCGCCGCCGGCTCCCCGTTACATGCTCACTGACAACATTGCAGCGGTGAGCAGTGTCATTACAAGCCGTCCCACTCACTTCCTATACACTTGAATAGGAAGGAGCAGTCCCATAGAAGTGAATGGGGTGGCTTCTTGTTCCAGAGGCCCAAGGCCCAAGTTATGAGGGTCAGAATATGGAGATGAAGACACAAGAAAAACTATATAAGTATGGTATCACCATAATCGTACTGACCTGGAGAATGAAGAGCACAAGTCAATTTTACTGCATAATGAACGGCGTAAAAACAAAAACCATAAAACTGTGGTGGAATTGTATTTTTTTCCAAACCCATCACATTTGGAATTTTCCAGCTTCCCAATACATCCTAGGCAATATTAAATGGTGTCATTAAAAAGTATTAAAAAGTACAACTTGTCCCACAAAAAAAGTCCTCATACGGCTATGTGAACAGAAAATTAAAAAAGCTATGGCTCCAAGAAGGTAGGGAGTAAAAAAGGAAAATGCAAAAACGGAGAATCACTTCATCAAGAAGGGATCAACTTCAAAACTGTTGTAGCATATACTGTAAATATGCAAGATAAAATTTGATCACACAATGAATCATAAATGTCCCTCTTTAACCATCCAAAAAGTTAAGATATATACATAGTTTTTAGCCCATACCTGTTACAAGCAAGAACATGCGGCAGATCAGTGAGCAAAGGGACAGATTTACTATTGAAAATGTAAAAAATGTTTTTGGTGCAATCTGTGCTAAAAAAAAGTGACGCACTTGCTTTGCACTACATTTATTGTTTTACACACTTTTCTAACCTTTTTACAAGGGGGACCGGTTTCATGGAAAGGGACATGGCTTTGTCAGAAGGGGAAATGGCTTAAATGCACCACTTTGTGCCAAAAGTTTGGCAACTTTTCAGAGTAAAACAGCGCCAATTTATAAGTGGTGTAAACTTTAGACTAGACAGTGTAAAGATGCACCAGATTACTCAGGCAGCAACAGGCACTGTGATAAACTGGCGCATATTAAATGGATTTTCTGAGAGTTTGATACTGATGACCTATCCTGAGGATAGTTCATCAGTATCTGATCTGTGGAGGTCCAACAGGCCGAACACCCGCTAATCAGCTGTTTGAAAAGGCACTGGTGCTGTAGCCGAGGCCTTCACACCCATGGCCTGCCTCCTCACATTCATGCCCCATATGCTTTCTTTTCACATTGTACATTGTATAGCGGTTGTGCTTGGTATTGTGCATAGCCCCACTGAAGTGATCGACAGGGGTCCTGGGTGTAGGACACCCACCAATCAGATACTGGTCACCTATCCGGAGGATAGGTGATCAGTATCAAATCTCAGAAAACCCCTTTAAGTCTAAAATTACACTGTCTGACTTTAAAGGCCCTTTTACACGAGCCGATTATCGTTCAAATAATCGTTCAAACGTTCGGATTTGCACGATTATTGTTGCGTATAAACACGGGTAACGATTTAACGACGAACGAGATTTCGTTCGCTTCTCGTTGATCGCATCTTTTGTCCCGGCAATAAATTAATCGTTCATCGTTCGCAAAATCTTCCAGTTTAAACGAAAATCGTTTAGTCGTTGGCAGATGGTAATGGTAATGCTTATGGCAAGGAGCAAGGAACGATCGTAATAACGATTATAAAACGACCGAAAGTACAAAGATTGTGAACGACTTCTCTTTCAGTGTAAACGGTATTTACATTGCATCGTTCGATCGTTCATCTACGATCGCTAATACGATTTATCTTTCCGTGTAAAAGGACCTTTAGGCAGCATTGAGCCTCGTTCACACTTCCATTTTTCACTTTCTTTATGGACAGCATACTGATCCATTTATTTTAATGTCTCTCCACAATTCTGTGAATTTCTGCGGTGTATGTGTCCGCAAAAATACATGGATGCATACACTACTATCATCTGTGCCCAGGACTGCACACGTCCATTGAAGTCTATAGGTACATGAAAATAATGGACTCAACATGGATTGCATCCATGGTGTGTCCGTTTTTCATGGAAGCCAGATAGTTTTCATCCGTGCAATGTCCATGGATTACGAATGACACATGGACTATATAAGGATGTTTTAATTCATGTAGGTCGTACTCACTCAGAAGTGTGGATGAGGCCTTAGGGCTTGTGCACATGACCGTATGTATTTTAAGGTCCGCAAAAAATGGATCCGCAAAAAATACAGATGAAGTCTGTGGGCATTCCATATTTTGCGGAACGGAACAGCTGGCCCCTAATAGAACAGTATTATCCTTGTCCGTAATGCGGACAATAATAGGACACGTTCTATTTTTTGTGGAACAGAAATATGGACATAAGGAAACGGAAAGCACACAGAGTAACTTACTTTTTTTTGTGGACCTATTGAAATGAATGGTTCCGCACATAGTCCCCCCAAAAAATGAAACGGAAAGAAAATATGTTCATGTGCATGAGCCCTTAGTTATCTGTTTCCCCACTGTCTCCTCAGTTGGAGCAAAAATACCTCAGTTCTGAAGCTCTGCCAATTTTTAGTGTGTGGACAATTTTTTTTTTTTTTTTGCATTTTTCCTCCCCTTGTTCCAATAGCCATAATCTTTTTATTTTTCTGTTCACATAGCCATATGAGGGCTTATTTTTTGCAGGACAAGATGCATTTTTAATGGAACCATTTAATTTATCATGTCTTGTATTGGTAAAATAAAAAAAGCACTTTTAAAAAAAGTTTTTTGGGTTTTTGACATCACAACATGCAATAAAAATGACATGACGTCTTTATTCTGAAACTCAATACAATTACAGCTATACCAAACTTGTATAGCTTTTACTTTGTTTTATTACTTTTAGGCTACATTCACACAGGCGTTGTTTTCCTAGCATCCAAGCCGCATATTTTGCGGCTCAGATGGGGACCCATTTATTTCTATGGGGCCGAAAAAAATGCAGACAGCACACCGTGCGTCCTCAAATTACGGAACGCACATGGGCAGGTATCTGTTTTTTGCAGATCCGCAATTTGCTGATCCGCAAAACACAACATCAGTGTAAATGTAGCCATGTATGAACACTAAGTTATCAGCCACTAAGATAAATTGGTAAGTACTAGAGATGAGCGAATCTATTCGCCGATTCGTGGATTCATATCGAATCTTGGAAATTTTCAGCTGCGAAGCGAATCCGAATTTCTTTGGATTCGCTTCGTATTATTTGTAAATCTTCGCAAAATTTTACATGCTAACGATACGTATGAAACGTACGCATTCTGCGTGAGGCGGGACAATGACGATACGCCCACGCAAGAGAGGGAAAGTGAAGATACGCCGCCCTCCAAACTGGAAAAAAAACAGCCCGGCCCACCGGGATCTAACTGTTTTGCACGTATAGGGAGTGAAGACTGCTCCCTCAATGCTCCACCCTCCTCTGAAGTCTGAACCAGTTTAGATCAGCGCTGACCTCAGAGCAAGAGGCAAGCATCATGGCTAAAAAACAGCTGCGTCCAAATTGGAATGAGATGTATTTTGGAGATGACTTACCTGAACCACCACCCGCTCAAGACATCAGGGTGTCACAAGTCTGCCAGAGAAACCCAGCTTCAGTGCCTGTGTGTTCCTTACCACCTGCTGAGGCGGCTGGAACGTCTGCTTTGGCTCCTGCGGCTGGAACATCTGCTTTGGCTCGTGCGGCTGGAACGTCTGCTTTGGCTTGTGCGGCGGAGGCGGCTGGAGCATCCACTTCGCTGTCCAGGAGGAGATCCACCCCTTCCATACACCAGAACCCAATTGTTCCACCATCTGTGACGGCCCATGCACAGACCCTCTGGGACTATACAACCGCAGTGGAGGACTGGGTCATACAGGTACTTGACCACCCTAGGCCGGGAGATCCTTTATCGGAACGGAGAAAGGGAACTGTGATTTGGTTTTCCGTTGGTAGATGGTCTGGCTTCCTGCAGGATGATGAGGATGGAAAGGAGTATTTTGTGGGCCGCAGGTCAGTGAAACGGCTGTATCTGCCACAACATCGGCATAGCCTGTACGTGGGGGATCAGGTGGAGTACACCCCCATGGCGTCCCTGAAAGGCCCATTTGCGACCGGGGTTACCCTCCTTTCAAAGCCTCTTGTGCCTACAACGGAACCAGAAGTGTGGCCGGATGAACCACCAGGTCCAGGATGCTTGCGCTGCCTGCAGGAGTTTCCAGATGGCGTCCTCCGGTTCAGGGAAAAGCTGCAGCCTCAGCCGGAGCCTCTGATTCCTGGACTGCCAGCACCACCACCACCACCACCACAGTCCTTACAGCTGGGTCAGCTGACCACGTTATTGTTCATCTTCCAATCCACGGTGGTCCACCAATACCAGCTGCCGTGGAAGATGAAGCCAGCAGCAGCCGGGGAAGCTGGGGCTTCTTTCCTGGATGCAACCTTTCTGGAACCGCTGCAGCCAGAAGTCCTTACCCCTGCTGTCCCGGCAGGAGCATCCGGAAAAGCGAAAATGGCTGCAGCGTGCGTCACCACCACTGGACCCGGTCAAGTCCAACTTCAGGAAGAAGAGTGCACTGGGTGAGAAGTTAGTTGGCAGTTGTTTTTGTTTAGTTTGTGTTGCCCCCGTTTGACTCTCACCCAGATGGGCATGGCTGTCAGGACTCCCCCCATTCTGCAGAAATTTCCCTGTTGCGCCGAAGTGCACCTATTTTCCTTTTTACCACCTTCTCAGGTTATTTGGGAGCCCCCTTTTCCAAAAAAGGTTCTCTATTTGCTGCTTTTCTCTATTATCCATGTGGATTACACATTACCTGTTTGGATTACAATTTTACCTCACGTGGATTACAATTTAATTTTGGAATATGTGATCCAGACAGACAGTGTTTTATCATGCCAACTAGGATCCATAAGAAGAGACTCAAACGTATATCTGAGCCTTTTATGCTTGCAAATGTGAAATTGATTGCACTAAAATGTTTGCATACTTATGTCTTTGCTGTATTTTAGCTACACTGTTTTTAATGGTTCAGCACTTTAGCCCATTATGTGTACTCTTTTTCTGGTACTGCAATGTGTCCTATTATGCAATTATTGTACGGTGTTTTTAGTAAATTATTCACTTATTGATAGCTAGCAGCAGTGAGCACCTTATTTTTCTAGTTCATATGGACTGCCTCTAAAGATTGTCTGCCGCAGCCTAGCCTCGTGCGTATGACACTATCGCGCGTCAATAGTACGCTAAGGATTCGTACGCACTTTTGTACGCTAATGCTTAGGTATATTGCGGATTTTAACTACACTAACTGTACGTACGTAATTTGGGCAGGAATGTTCTCAAAAAACATGTAATTTTTTTTTTACATAGATTCGATACGAATCTTGTCAGAAATTTGGCGTATATTCGGCGAAGCAAATTTTGAATGATTCGCTCATCTCTAGTAAGTACCAAGTTAGTATAATATCTCCTCAGACGATCAAGGTAAAAAGACTAAGTCTTCAGTCATGCGCAGAAAGAATAAAAGCCTGTGAGTCCGAGAGCATGCGCAGATAAAGTTTCGTAATGTTAGTAGTCTAAGTACATAGACATGCGCGGGAGCGAGACAGCATAAGAGGTAACAATACGTCATGAAATAAGGAGGAGGAATGACTAGTCTGGCCTCAATAGTAAACAATGTAAGAAGCATCATATGTATAGAGAGCTATGTAGCCTGATAAGGTAGGTCGAGCCCCAGATGATGTCAGAGAGAGAGGGTATAAAGGATATGTACCACCTAGGCAATATTAAATGGTGTCATTAAAAAGTACAACTTGTCTCACAAAAACAAGTCATATGGCTATGTGAACAGAAAATAAAAAAGCTATGGCTCCAAGAAGGGAGGGAGTAACATAGTGAGATAGTTTATAAGGCCGAAAAAAGACATCTGTCCATCCAGTTCGGCCTGTTATCCTACAAGTTGATACAGAGGAAGGCAAAAAACCACTGTGAGGGAGAAGCCAATTTTCCCCACAGGCGCAGAGGATGTCCCCTTGTCTAACAGTCCTGGGGATAAATAGATCATGGGAGAGATCTCTGTACTGACCCCTGATATATTTGTACATAGTTATTAGATCTCCCCTCAGTCGTCTTTTTTCTAAAGTGAATAACCCTTATTGTGATAATCTTTCTGGGTACTGTAGTCCACCCATTCCAGTTTTTACTTTAGTTGCCCTCCTCTGAACCCTCTCCAGCTCTGCTATGTCTGCCTTGTTCACAGGAGCCCATAACTGTACACAGTACTCCATGTGTGGTCTGACTAGTGATTTGTAAAGTGGCAGGACTATGTTGTCATCACGGGCATCTATGCCTCTTTTGATGCAACCCATTATCTTATTGGCCTTGGCTTTGAGTAAAAAAGGAAAATTCAAAAACGGAGAATCACTTCATCAAGAAGGGATCAAAACTGTTGTAGCATATAAATATGCAAGATAAAATGGATCTTTCACACAATGAATCGCTCTTTAACCATCCAAAAAGTTAAGATATATACATACATTTAGCCCATACCTGTTACCGGCAAGAACATGTGGCAGATCAGTCAGCCATGGGGCAGATTTACTATTGAAAATGTAAAAAATGTTTTTTTGGTGCAATAAAGGCGTGGTGCAATAAAGGCGTGGTATAAAGGATATGTACCACGCGCACAAACACTCACTGCCTGTACCCCTGAAGAAGCCAGGGATCTGGCGAAACATGTCGGAGGGCAGTGTTTGAGGGAATTTTAAGTACAGCAAGGATGCTTCTTAAGATATACAATTGTAGATATAGAGTGGCAGGCAGGGCTAGAGATCCTTGAGAAGAGTCTGGAGCCAGCGCACAGCTACTAGCCTCTCATGGCCACTACAGTAAATTGCAGGAGCAATAGTGCAATATATTCTCTATAATAACAAAAGAGGCGACACCACTGATTCTTTTAATTTAGTTTATTACATGTTTAGTGGAAACATTACAGAACATATTAAGTCTTATCCATTAGAAGACATATGTGAAAATAAGGCAACTAATAGTCTGGCTGACTATCTGTAAATATATGACCCAGGACTGCAAGGCACCAGTGCTTAACCACTGAGCCACCATGCTTATGAAATAGTTATCTTCATACTCGCTTGTATTCCAACACTGTGCTCCAACAAACCAGCAATAAAATGCATTGAGAGGACTCCAGTGCTCACACTTATAATGAAGAAGACTCAAAGTGGAGTCCTTTCAATGCATTTTAGTGCTGGTTTGGGGAGCACAGTATCAGAATGCAAATGAGTATGAAGATAAAATTACATAACTGGACTCGGCATCATTTATACTTTACACTGCTTATTCTAGTTTGGCGGGTGTTTTGGAGCTGACAGACTCCCTTTAAGGGGTTAAAATATTTCAAAGTTATAATGGTCCATGCACCAAAATAGTAAATTTGTTTAATATTATGACTGTGATTCTTTTTCCTAGACAGTGTACAGTGCGGCATTTATTGGTAAATCTTCCCCACTGTCCATATTACAGACTCAGAAGCATGCAGGCTAAAAATTCACCTGATAATCCATCTTGTTTTGAGAGGTCATAGTTTATCCCAGCTTTCTAGATAAATGGTCCTTCTGTTATGAGCATAACAATATTATCAGAGAACATAATAGAGCGTATCTATAAAAAGAGCAGCCCTTTGACAGGTAATAAAAGATCAGTCGGATAGGAAATATAGTGTGCAACCCCAAGGTGTTGTGTGCCTGGTGGTAGGGCTGTACTCAGATCAAGATGATTGCTTATATGTTTCCAGCGATTGAATCCTATTTAGAGAAAGATTTACTAATTTTACTTTTCCCATTTAATTTACTATTTCCCATGTTATTTTATCCTATGTCGCCAACATGTAATGCTTTCAGTGTGGCATGTATGTAACAGGCAAATAAAGGAATCCACATTATCACTTCATATTCTATGTATATTCCATTTAGGTTACTATTACAGAGGGTAATGTATACCAAATCCACCAGGACCCATGAGATTTGGTACATTTGCCATCCAAATTAAGGCGCATTACTAAATTAAATGAAATCATAAATATAAGCTGTATATACAGAGCCTGTAATAATCCTGCACACAGATTTCTGAAACCGCACCTTTCATTTTGTATTGTACTCTAGAAAAATGAAAACTACACTGTGATTGGTTGCTATGGGAAACAAAGACATTTTTATACAGTTTTCATAAATCTACAGTTCCTTATTATGGAGACATAGGTATAGATCCTCCATACACCTCTGTAACATGGAGGTGTGCTCCTCTCCACCAATGCTTCTACGGAAGGAAACTGCATTATAGTGTCTAATGGAGCATATACAGTGACTTGAAAAACTATTCATACACCTTGAACCAGGGGCGTTGCTAGGCTAAAACATTCGGGGCCTGGGCCCCTGATGTTTTCTCCCAGGCCCCGAATGTCCTGCCTGTTAGACAGATACAATTGTATTGCGGTCCTCAGGACGGCAGTACAATTGAATCTAACAGACTGCAAGATATGTAGGACCTGTTATGACATCACAGGTCATGTGATCAGTGCCGTCCAATCCTGCACTGGTCACATGACGTGACATCTTCGCAGGTCCTTTTCAACCCCCGTCTTCTAAACTGAAGAGGAGAATTGTGGGGAAGAAGCTGCAGTGAGCTCAGCTACATCAGAGGAGGTAAGTGAAGGGAGAAGCAGAGGGATGTTGGGAGTTGTGGTTATTTAACTGGGACTGTATGTTAGGGCAGAAGGGAGGGATGTTATCATGGGACTGTGTGTTGGAGGTGACTTGGGCAGGGTTCTGTTAGGGTGCTTTCACACCTGCGGCATAGGTCTCCGGCAGGCTGTTACGATCCGTGCTGCCGCACGGAAATGGCTGCAGCACGGCAACCCCCGCCAAGAGGTGGCCGGAACAAAAGTACAGCATATTGTACTTTTGTTCCATCTGCCTCTTGGCAGGGTTTGCCATGCTGCGGCTGGATCCGCGGCCCGCCCCCATTACAGTGAATGGGGCCGGAGCGTAGTTCCAGTCCACCGGCTGCAGCACGGATCTGGGGGGGTGTTTACCCACCGGAACAGCCTGCCGGAGTCCCCTGCTGCAGGTGTGAAATTAGCCTTAGGCTACTTTCACACTTGCGTTGTAAGGATCCGTTTGTGAGATCCGTCACAGGCTCTCATAAACGGCCCAAAACTGATCAGTTTTGTCCTAAATTTTAGAGATGAGCAAGCATGCTCGGCCGAGCGAACGCGGGAGAAATTTTCGAGTAGTAGCATACGCATTTTATAATCTGTACGCTAATGCATACGCATCTTATAATCTGTACACTAATGCGTACGCATCTTATAAATTTGTACGCTAATGCGTACAAATTACAAGATGCGTACGCATTAGCGTACAGATTAGAAGATGTGTACGCTACTACTCTCGGCCGAGCATGCTCGCTCATCTCTAGTCCTAATGCATTCTGAATGGATAAGGATCCGTTCAGAATGCATCAGTTTTGCTAGTGTTTGCTTCAGTTTAGTCAGCATTCTGTTTTGGAGGCGGAAACTAAAACGCTGCTTGCTGCATGACTAAACTGATCCAAACTGGCTATTTAAAAGATAATACAACCGGATCCATTCAGAACAGATGCAGATGGTTGTATTACCATGACAGAAGCGTTTTTGCTGATCCATGACGGATCCAGCAAAAACGCTGGTGTGAAAGTAGCCTTATTTACATTGGACTGTGGCATAGAGTGATATTATTTACATGGGACTGCATATTGGAGGTGGGTGTGGGAAGGAAGTGATGTTATTTACATGAGACTGTCTGTTGAAGGCAGCTGTTGGAGGGAGTGATATTTACATAGGACTGTATGTTGATGAAGGCTATGGGAATGATGTTATTTGGAGGGGGCTGTAGATAGAGAGGGATGTTATTTACATGGGACTGTATATTGGAGGGGGATTGAGAGACGGTGTGATGTTATTTACACAAGAGGGAGGCTGAGGAATTATAATTTCTGACAACACTAAAGGGAGGAATATAACTACAGCAGGGTACTTCAGGGCGAGCATTATAACAGTAGGGGGAGTGATATAAATACTGGGAGCACTGTAGGGGTATTATAAATCCAGGGGACATTAGGCGTTCTTATTACTACTGGAGGCTCTATAGGAGAGACTTATAGATCTGCCTTATTTCTACTAAGAAATAAGACTAAGAACACTATGGGGGCCTTATTACTACTGAGGGGTCTGTGCAGAGCTTGATTACCACTGGGGGAACAATAGGGAGCCTTATTACTACTGGGGGCTCTGTAAGGGCATTATTAATACTGGAGGACTCTTCTAGTAATGGGGACAATCTTGGGGAGCATTATCAGTGCTGGGTGCAGTGGTTACGTAGGGTGCAGTGTTACGAATGAGGGAATTACTACTGGTAGGACTATTACTATAGGTGGCACTGATATTTCTTCAGGATAGTATTTGGGGGTATCGGGGAGCACAGTGAGCAGCAGGATAACACTGTGGGGACTCCAGGTTGGGGGATGATGATAGAAATGTGAGGAAGGTAAGATGTCTGTGTGTCACACTCTGCAGAGACGAGGTGGCTGAGAGAAGTTGTCCGGGCCGAATGGACCGAATCTTGTCATAATATCGCTGGAGGGGGGCTACTTTTTCATGTGCCACCCTGTACTCCACAAATCTGGCCTTTTTGGAAGAGTAGCAAGAAGAAAGCCTTTTTTGAGTCCCGTTTGCAGTTTGTCACAAGCCATGTAGGGGACAAACATGTGGAACAAGGTGCTCTGGCCTAAATGCAAAACACTATAGGGGTCATTTACTATTCTGAAATACATATAACCATGGTGCCACTACCTGCGACTTCTCCTCGCTCACGCCAGGCATCAAATTGTGGGCGTGACGTGGGTGGGGAAAGGGGCAAGCCGGCAGAACCACTGTCAGCACAGGGCCTTTATTAAGACTTGTGTCTAAAACGCCGGTCTTAATAAATGTGCCCCTATGTGTGGCGGAAAACTAACACTGCACATCACCCTGAACACCTTCCACACCATGAAACATTGTGGTGGCAGCATCATGCTGTAGGGATGCTTTTTTTCAGCAGAGACAGAAAAACTGGGCAGAGTTGATGGGAAGATGGATGGAGCAATCCTGGAGGAAAATCTGAAAGAGCCTGCAAAAGACTTGAGAATAGGGTGGAGGTTCACCTTCCAGCAGGAAAACTACTGTAAACATACAGCCAGACCTAAATCCCATTGAGAATTTGTGTCAAGGCTTGAAAATTGTAAAGGAAAAAATAGGGGTTAGTCAGCACATCCCAGTGTGCAGGTGCACGTCGCCATGGCTGAAAGTGCAAAAGCAAAAACTAACAATGCAACAGCACTTTACAATCACAAATAATAAAGTAAATACAATCGTGCAATACTCACCATAGAAAATGTACTAATGCTAATGCTACTTCATAAATGTCAGATTCTTGGCAAATACATTTTGGACAAAATTATTTGTTCCACATGTATGCTGAGCCCACACTATATTATACCTTTAAAAGACTTGATCTCGGCACAAAGGAGCACGGGGCAGAGCTCTGTTGTACTCCCATACCATCCAAGCTCCCCCTACAAGCAAACTACTTTTTATATGAAAGCACAGACATAAGCAAGCATATTAAAGGTCCCTGCACACCCATGCATGCCATAGTATATGCATGCCATATTATAGTTCTATATAGCCATGAGGCCTAAATGGCATGTGAAAAAACCTTATGTGATATATAACTTTAGAGTGTAGCGACTTCAAGTTTCTAGGTTATCCTTCTCTTGTACGAATCTGAAAAGTTGTAATATATTGTGAAGTTTTACAAGCTAGATGTTTTCTCCCTAACTCAGGACACTGATTTAACTTGACAGTCCTTTATTTAGACCTGTCGGCCACAGACTGAGGAACGCATCACATCAGGCTTTTTTACCTGCAAGCAAAAGTGGTTCAGCAACTAGGTATTTCTACAAAATTAGTAGGTCATTGTTATTCTGGACTCTAGGCTGGAACAATATAGTTGCTGAGGAATAGTATATAATGAGCTCTGGTTTGCTATAGGTCTAAACTCAAGTAAAGAATTAGACAATATATTGCCAGCAACCGGCCAATCTGACACGTGCAGCTCTTTTACCTTCCTGCTGTATCAGCACTAGCCTGTAGAGCAGTGGTTCTCAACTCCAGTCCTCGGGACCCACCTGCCAGTCAGGTTTTCAGGATTTCCTTAGTTTAGACCAGCTGATATAATTAGCGTCCATCCATCAGGACTTACCACAGGTATTCATTCTGTGGGATATTCCTAAATCCTGACTGGCAGGTGGGTCCCGAGGACTGGAGTTGAGAACCACTGCTGTAGAGGGTTTCTCTGCATTATATCTGCTTTTCCCCATAAGTGTTCACATGCCATCAGAGGTAGATTCACATGTACAACGTAATATTACCTCAGGATAGCTATATTACAGATGCAGTTTTGCAAACATGAACATGGCAAAGAAAACCATGAGGAAGGAAGAGGGTGGAGGATCACATGACACTGAGATGAAGATGGGGGAGGGTTTGCCCTGATTGGCTCAGAGGCTGAAAGACAGTAGGTAGGCATATCCTGCAGAGAAAGAAGAACCGCCATTCTGTCTTCAGCATATAACTTGGAAAGATGTGTTTTGGCGGTGTCTGTCAAAAAGCAATCGCAGACACAAGCCAGTAATCTAGCTCTACTAAGGACACTATAGGGAGAAAATAGGAGATACAGTTGGTTAGCGTTTGGGAATATGATCAGGGAAAGCTTTCATGGAAAACCATTTCAGTGCATTACACCCGTGTTATTAAAAATGTTGCATATTACTGCAATATAGTGTTCAGTTATAGCAAACACATTTTATGACAATAACGCCATTATTATACTCATGGTATTAAACAAGCTGTATATTACTGCAAGATAATAGGTAGTTATAACAAAAGCATTTTACATTGAGAGCCAGATCTGCTTCAATTACAGTCAGCTCGGGAACTGGTGGTGCTGATACTGTGGGTACAAGCTCAAAATATGCCAAACCTATGCCAAGCTCAGCTAGCTTTGTGTGAGTATCTCCCATCTGGCAGTTTTTCTAAACAGTGCAGCAAAAAAAAAAAAAGCATTGCTGTGTGTAAGATTTTCAGGATTAAAATAAGCCACGGGCATTTAAACGCAAATGTGTGCACCACGGATCTATTGCAACATATGACGCGGCATCTCCAGTTACTGTGGGAAAATAGAAACGTCTGCCAGCGCAACAAGAGTTTTTTCCTTCTTTCCCCGGTCTCCTTTACGGAAGCCAGGCCACATCCACATGCAGTACAGTGTCCTTGTCATCATCAGTTCTGGCTTCTCCCTCTCAGACTCCTCTTTCTACTCTGTGCTATCGTCAGCCATCAATAACAGAATGTGTGGTCAGGCGACAACTGTACAAGCCCAGCAATCTGCTGGTGTGCAAGCTTAACTCCCACCTGGCCAAGTTGCTGGCAGTACAGTCACTGCCATTCCACTTGCTTGACGAGAGTGCCTTAAATACTCAGGGACCCCTAGCCATTGACTAGAGAATGATTTGGAAGCGCACACTGGCATTTTAAAAGGTTGGAGGAGAGCACGAATGCACCCTGAGGGGACTGAGGCTGGGGCATTAGACAGAAGCAAGCAACATAGTGAGTGGCATGGAGACTGTGCCTACAGGGGGGAACAGAGTGCTGGTGACCATGGACAGCTGTCCTAACATGATCTCTGAAGGACTATCCAAGTATCAAGATTGCTCTTGATATTTCTCATCAGTCTCATAAAGATTGAATGGAGCAGTACACATGCCCAACCACTGCTCCATTCAGACTTAGGATCACTAAGGGGCCCAGAAGTCACCACACCCAATGATTGAACATTTATAACCTATCCTGTGAATAGGTGATAATGTTTTTTGTGGAACAAGCCCTTTAAAATCAAAATCTTGAAAAACTAGAAAAACTTTAAAATTAACAAGAACTGGTTCTTGAAGACCCTGATGAAGCTTTATGCTGATTATACAAACAAAAGAACGTAGATAAGTGTTCAGTAGTGACCCAGGAAAAGATAGTGGTTAAGGGTAGGCGCGTTAGTGGTGGCGATGATAGTAGTAGTAGTTGTCACGGTAGCAGTTCTCATTCTGGCACTCCCTGGGTAGTGCGTCTTCCCCTCAGGGCACACTCTTGTTTGGGGCCTCTTTCCTGGTGGGAGGTGAGGTGCTGTTGATGTCAGAGGGTTCTGGGGTTCCTTGAAGTACAGGAGAAAGGTGAATAAAGATGTAGAAGTACATGTTGATGATGAAAGGCAATGATGAGGCTGGTTTTGGAGTATTTAGTTCAGTGTACTTTACTGAAGCAACTTGGGCAGATAATACCCACAAGTACTTGCAAATGTCAATTCAGTCTTTGCAGGGTACATGCATAGTTTTCAAACAGCTTTATATGAGGGCATAGGTCGTGCAACAAATGCCTCTCTGAGTCTCTTCTCAATTAATCAAAGCAGACTCCTCAATTCAGCCAAGGGTGCAAACTCTCTCACAATAAATTATCACCCTTAATTTAGCACACCAATTCCCAACTGTGGTCTGTAGTCTTTAACAGATGGAAATCTGTCTCAGAAATCTGGTCTGAAGCTTTTCCTTAAGCAAATGCATTGAAGTCCTCAACCTTAATATGTGCATTACCTTTCATTGACATTTTATCAGTGCACTTTCCTTTTGGTAATGGTCCTCAACCTTCTGCAAAGTTCAGTGCTCCTTTCTCTTAGAGGCTGGCACAGGTTTAAAGTAGTTTTTCTGGTACCTCTTGGCTTGCAGGATTGATGTAGCTCACTGGTAGATGCACACTCTCTGCTAAAGCTCCTAGCTCAGAGGGGTAGGGTTAGCTCCCACCTAGCAACTGTGCTTAGAAAAAAACATCACCATATTATCCTGAGTTGTCACACGTGGATACAAGCTTTTTCGGCCAAAAGATCTTTTAGGCTTATCCTGATCTGGTCCTGGAAATTTCAAGAAGTCTGTATTTTTCCTAACGTTCCACATTGTAAAAATAAATTGAAGACTATGAAACGGAAACCATTTATGTGTTTATTTACTTACCTACGGTATAGGGCTGGAGGAAATTTGCTCACATTAAGACATTACAGATAGTAAAAGTCATGTGAATATCTCAGCTTTCTATTTGCCAGTGTAGGGTTATTACTATATTGCTTTGTGCTCTGCTATAAACAAAGATTGCTCTTTAATTGCAGGTATCTTATAACCCATTGTTTTTTTCATTATACATATAAACGTTTTATTACTTCATGCACACAATTCTTTCTTTATTATAGCTTCCCAAGTGCACAAAGCCTTTTCTTTTGCTGAAATAAAATCTCAAAACTTTATGACATGGATTCCTATTGTAAAAGAATAGTTCAGATGAACGTACTTTAGAAAGCTGAATATACTTTGGACACTTAGGGGATCATTTATTAAGACCAGTGTTTTAGATGCGTCACTCACAGGATTTGTCATCAGTATCTGGGAAAACCCCTTTAAGTCACGCGGTAAAAGTGATATTTGGTTTATTAAAGATAGAACCTTTTAATTTTTTTAAGTATTTAATATTCAGAAAGAGAGGTAGAAGATAAACATATGAGAAAAACATACATTTTGAAAAAGGAAATGAATCTCAACATACTCAAACAAGGTGATCAGATATGCATGAAGGTTTCAGAAATTACCTGCTGGAGACAAATCAGTCTTTTATAGCCAACAATTTTGTATACATAACCATTCCTCAGTTCTAGGCTTATGTCTTTTCTTCTAGTTACTTACGTCTACTAATCTAGAAAGAAACAGAAGCATTTTTAAATGTTCTCAAAAAATGTTCAGATGAGGTCATTGTGAAATCACCAATATCCTTCTGCCACTCAGCCCTTCTATTACCATACAGTATATGATATGCTTACTTTTGTTATCAAGTAGGATTTTATACATTGTTTGATGAAACTTTTAGCGTTTGTGAATTCATTAATTTAAATTAGCAAGAGTTTTTTTCCACACTGAAGAAAAGATGCAAATGTGCAAAGTCCTAGAGAAAAATCTATTGTAGTAGAATGACATCTAGAGTGATCTCCACCAACAGTTTACTGGCATAGGCAATCACAATGGAGATTACACGGTTATACTTTCCACGCAATGACACAATGGGAAATTTTCAGATCCAAAAGAAAAATAATTTGGACATCAAAGTTAGGTATTCGCCTTACTAGTTCCTCTTGTTTTGATTAGAATTCTGTCACTTATATGGCAGTATGATGTAACTGTAGGGCTTTAGATATATTTCATGAGTTCCATTTTCCAACTTTAATTACCAAGAAATAGAAATGGAACCTATCTGGGAGAGGGAAAATATTTCCAGAGAAAATTGTTGGGAACATTTCCTTTCTGTGCTGAGCTGGGCTCTGTTTCCATTGATGGTAATTAGGACAGGTCCTTTAATGTCTGCATGCTGTCTAAGGGTAAATTCAAATGTCTCTGTATACATTAGAAGGGCTGTTAAACAACTCATCCCAATATCAATGGTATCAAGGTAGGGAGAAGTGAGCACTAGAAACCACTTGCACCACTGTCCCTAATTACTTGACGACCGCCCTAAATGGCAGACCACAACTGGATGGTAATCCCTGCTTAACTGAGTACTGGGGCTTACAAGGGAGAAACTGAAGAGAAAACAGCAACCATAGGGACAAACAGTCACACAGGGAAAACATAAGAAGAACAGAACCAGAATATATAAGTCAGATGGACCGGGTCAAAACCAGGAGAGTGCAATCAGAGCCAAAACAGAATACAAAGAGTAACGTAATACCAAGCCGAGGTCAAAAGACGAGCAGTCAAGTCAGAGTGCAAATACGTCAGGCAAAAGCAGATACAAAACCAAGCCGAGATCAAACCAGGAGAAACAGTACAGCCAAATCAGAATCCAAATATCAGGGTAAGAGGAATAGCCAAGGTCAGAAGTCCAGAACATCAATAGTGAAATCATTGGTGAAGCCAGCAGGTTTCTTGTTTAAATAGGTCACACTTCATGGTCATTTGACACGCCTAGTGTCACGTGACATCGGTGCGCCTGATGTGAGAGCGCCAGTCCTGATTGGCTGGTGCTCCTTAACAGGGAGATTCAGCCATCTCCCTAGCAACCAGACGCCGGCAGCACTGCAGAGGATCATGTCTGCTGGCGTCAGCTGTAACAATACCTCCCCCCTTTTACAAGGGACCTCTGGACCCTTATACCAAGGAACCGGTCTCTCTGGGTGCATCAGATGAAACCTCCTGATCAACTCAGCAGCATGTATGTCTTTGGCAGACACCCAAGACCACTCCTCTGGGCCATTCCCTTTCCAATAAACAAGGTACTGTATAACACCTTCAACCCTTCTAGAATCTAGAATATTGGAGACTTTATATTTCCACTGTCCCTGCACCTCAATTGGAGCAGGAGGTCTTTGTGGTGGATTTCTAGGTGGTAAATACTTCTAATCAAGACCTTGTAAAAAGCATTATGAATTTTGAAGGAATCTGGCAACTTAAGATGATATGATACAGGGTTAATAATTTTGCTCATTTTATAAGGAACAATAAAACAAGGAGCAAATTTCCCTGAGGCTACCGTCAGACACAGATTCTTAGTGGAGAGCCAGACCTTATTTCCTACCATAAAATCCAACGGCAGAGTTTTCTGTCAGCTTTCATTTTTTTGTATTCCCTAGAATCAGTTTGACCATTAGAAAATGGGTGAAATGCCAACAGGAATGATAGGCTGATACCAAATTTAAAACACAAGGCTCTCCAGAATCTAGAAACAAATTGGGCACCCTCTGTCCGAGACAATATAGACATTGTGAGCTTCCAGAAATACCTAAATATCAATTCTTTAGTACTTACAATTCCTGGATGACCGCTTAAAAAGGAATCAAGACACTCACCCAGCAGACGGAGACAAAGATGGCTTGGGGCAAACAATTTACCTTTGGGCAGTTCGCAGGGGCTAGATCTTAGCTTCTTTCAATCTCAGATGCCAGATCAGACGACATGGTGGAAATCACAATACCCACAGTTAAGATGGGTTCTGGTTTTGACTCTAGAGGATGGACTGCACAAAAGTTTTGAGATAATATATACACCTCACTGTTTTATGATCCCGGACTAAAGATAATCACAAAATAAAACAAGTAAAAAAAAATTCCTACCTTGCCTGCCTGGGCTTCAATCATTTGGCTGATTCCAAGAATGTTAAGTTCTTGTGATCTGTCACCACCATTACTTGATGTTGAGCTCCTTTCAAAAAGTGGCACTATTCTTCAATGGCAAGGAGCTCATGATTTCCATCATTCTTAATGGCAAGGAGCTCACGATTCTCAACATCATAATTCCTTTCCACCGCAGAAAATGTATGGGAAAAAAGTGCATGACCTGAGATGGGTAAGTGCCAGTGTTCCTTGTGAGAGCATGGCCCCTACCCCCACCTCATCCAGAAAAGGCTTAGTTTGATCTGGCTGAATTAATACAGGATCATCAAGAAAACATCTTTATAAGGGCTCAAACCCATTAATGGCTTCAGTTCGCCAGTGACGTAAATCTGCCCCCTTCTTAGTCATGCCCGTGAGTGGTTTGACAGTTACAGAAAAGTTTTAAATAAATTAACAATAATATTTTGCTAACCCAAGGAATTGCTGAAGGGCATTGACAGATGTTGGTCTCACCCAATCCATGATTGACTTGACTTAAAGGCTTTAGGGGTAAGGATGTACTCCAAAAAAGGTACCTCCTGGACCTCAGACACACATTTCCCTTCTTTGTCATCTAACTGGTTCTCCCGGAGAATCTGAAGCACTATCCTAATATGTGTGATTCCCAGTTAGGAGAAAAAAATCAGTATATCATCCAGGTAAACTACCATAAATTTCCCGATATATGCTCTCATTCACCAATATCATTCACCAAATTTTCAAATATGCCTGTGCATTGCTCAACCCAGATGACATAACCAAATATTCAAAATTACCCTCATGGTTATTAAATGCCATTTTCCTTTCATCTCTTGCCTTGATACGGATGAGATTGTCAGCACCCCTGAGGTCAAGTTTACAAAGGCGAATAAATTGGGGATCAAACACAACGAATACTGATTTTTATTTTATTCAATTCTCTATAGTCTATGCATGGTCTAAGACTCCCATACTTTTTACTCGCAAAGAAAAATCTTGTTCCTATAGGAGACACAGAGGGTCAAATATAACCCTTCCATAAACTTTCTTGTATAAAATCTAGCATGGCCTGACGTTCCAGACCGGATATATTATATATACAGCCATCAGATATTTAACACCAGATAGCAATTCTATTGCACAATCATAAGGTCTACGAGGTCGGAGGATCGCAGAGTCAATTTTGGAGAATACGTCTATAAGCCGTGTACCGCAGTGGGCTCCCCAGGATACAGCGAAGTCATGAACGAAGAAAGCAACTCCAACACCAGTTTCGCCAAAAACATATTTTACTTAAACATGGTAATGAACACAACCACAGATGCTGGTTACACATGAATAAATTTACATACACCCAGCCAGGAGGCTGAGACCCTTGTGATGACCAGCGTGGTGCCCTCCGGTGGATGCTGGAGGTATAATTGGACCAGTCATGCCTTGTCTGTTACTACCCTAGAATCAGGAACAATTATTTATGTGCGTGATGCGGGCTAGCCTGCGGTACAGCACAACGGCTTACAATCTTATTACATGCTATGGTATTCCCTTCCTCAATAACTGATGAAATAGCACCTGCTATAGTGTTTCTTCTGAGTAAACACCAGACTGGCTTGTATTCGTTGTGAAGCTTATCAGCTCTCTGGTGCGAACTGGCAGTGAAGTCCTTGCTATGAGTAATTAGATGATGGAGTAGTGAGACCGGAGGTCCTGAACGCTGTTATTAACAATACTTGTGGCCTGGCACAAGCAGAAAACCTAACTGACTACAGGCCTGGTCTCAGTCTCTAGTATCCTAGGTGTCAAAACTGTAATGAACTACATGCAAGATTAGTCTTATTGACTTGGGTCTGCTTTGTATAAGCTGGTGACTGTAGACGGAATAAGGGTTTCTCCAACAAATGTGCACTACCGCAGTGTCTGTGGCTTAACTCCTCAGCTCTCATCTGCATTTCTGGTAGTAATTCCCCTTCGCCTGGACAAGATCAGTAACATGGATACTATCACTTGGCTGCAGCTCTGGCCCCTGAATGATGCTCCCACGCTTGGATGTTCAGAGATTCTTCTCACACAGCTCCTGTATGCTTCTCCCAGGCTCACTCTAAGATGGAGGCAGCTTCACTACCTCCCAGGCTTATAACTCCACCTCTGAGAGTTTAACATCTCATGAACATAGAAATGCAGTCTGTTAGCTATGGCCTCTTGTGGCCAAACAGCAGAATGTCAGTTCATATCATTGAACTTCATTTACACAAATAAAATGTTCACACAATGAGAGCTGTTTCCTCATCTCACACATCAACAAGGTCCCAGATATAATCTGGGAGATACTCAGGTCCATAAAATGGTCTTACAAGATTCCAGAAAAGTCAGTTTCAAGTAAAGTATTGGTTACAGCAAAAGAGTGGTCCGAGTGGGTTGATTGATGATGAGATTGTGGTGCTAGTACTCAAGTTCATAGATAGTAAACGGGCTAAGACTGTCCCTATTACACTCTGGTGGAAATGGGGAAAAGGGACCTGAAATGCACTACCTATCTATACAGAGCACCTGCCCCAACACCGGCGACCCCTTGTGGAACCTGTTCCTCGAACGGCTGTGGCCCTAAAAAGAAAATAATTCACTGCCTGACATGACATGTTTCTGTCTTTTGTCATAAGACTCATCAGGGAACCACGAAGAAATTAAGCAAAGGTGCTGATATTGCACAGAAGCTATAGCAGGGTAATGTAGATGATGATTGGGCTGTCAATACAAATCAATAGAATAGCTACACTAGATGCAATAGGTAGCCTGTATTGGAATTACATTTAAACAGTGGGTCATCTCTGCCAGGTATGAAAATACCAAAAACTGGGACTACTATATCTCATTAGCATTAGAGATGAGCGAATCTATTCACCGCTTCGTAGATTCGTATCGAATCTTGGAAGTTTTCAGCTGCAAAGCGAATCTGAATTTCTTTGGATTCGCTTCGTATTATTCATAAATCTTCGCAAAATTTTACACGCTAACGATACGTACGATACGTATGAAATGTAAGAAACGTACGCATTCTGCGTGAGTTGGGACAATGACGATACGCCTACGCAAGATCGGGAAAGTGAAGCTACGCCCCCCTCATAACATAGTAACATAACATAGTAACATAACAGTTCATAAGGCTGAAAAAAGACATCTGTTCATCCAGTTCAGCCTGTTTTCCTACAAGTTGATCCAGAAGAAGGCAAAAAACCCCTGTGAGGTAGAAGCCAATTTTCCCCACTTTAGGGGAAAAAATTCCTTCCCGACTCCAATCAGGCAATCAGAATAACTCCCTGGATGAACAACCCCTCTCTAGTAACTATAACCTATAATATTATTTCCCTCCAGAAATATATCCAGGCCCCTCTTGAACTCTTTT